>JAPKLY010000062.1:1519638-1547709 GCA_026898435.1 Prunella vulgaris
ATAATAATAATAATAATAATAATAATAATAATAATAATAATAATAATGATGATGATGATGATGTTGTGATAGCCAACACGCTCATAATTAAGAGGAACACTCACGTGAAACGGGTAAATTTAAAAAATTTGCGGATCCTACCGGGTCGGGTCGGATTTGGGCTTTTTAAAAAAAAAAAAAATATCGCAACTATGATTCCAGAGTTTTTCGCTCCCAGGTATGTTACTATTTAGCCAAATGTATGTTACTAATAAGCAAAATGTGTGTTACAATTAAATTAAATGTTGTTTTCTTTACATATATTCATTTTTTTTGTAGAAATAATATTTTTTCATACAATTTAATAATAAATGTGTGTTGCTACAAAAAATATTATTTTTTTCATAAATACTTATGAGAAAATAATATATTTTCTTATTTTCGCTTCCAGGTATGTTACTATTTGGTCAAATGCATGTTACTAATAAGCAAAATGTGTGTTACAATTAGATTAAATATTGTTTTCTTTACATATATTCATTTGTTTTGTGTAAAAATAACATTTTTTCATACAATCTAATAATCAATGTGTGTTACTACAATTTTTTTTTTTTCATAAATACTTATGAGAAAATAATATATTTTCTTATAGTAACACACATATTGCTTTTGTATTATATGAAAAATTATTTATTATATAAAAATAAATGAATATATATATATATAAAGAACAACATTTCATAAGATTGTAACACACATTTGCTAAGATTGTAACACACATTTGCTCTAATGGTAACATATATTTGCTCCCCCAATTTGTGTTACAATATGGGCAAATGTGTGTTACAATATAGGCAAATATGTGTTACTGTAAGAGAAATTATACTTTTATAAGAATAAGTATGTGTTTTTTAATTTAATCACCATTCCTTTAAATCTAGGTATATTGATTCATATATTAATACACTTTTTTACTATTTTATATGTGTTATTATATAAAAAATTATTATTTCTATACAAATAAATAAATATTTATGAAAAACCAATATGTTTTCTTATAATAACACACATGATTTTTCTCTTATAATATGTTATAAACTATTTATTCTATAAAAACAAATGAATATATGCAAAATAATAATTTTTTATAAGATTGTAACACACATTTGGTCTAATAATAACATATATTTGCTCCCCCAATTTGTGTTACAATTTGGGCAAATGTGTGTTACAATATAGGCAAATACGTGTTACTGTAAGAGAAAATGTATTTTTATAAGAATAAATATTTGTTTTTTAATTTAATCATCATTTTTTTAAATCTAGGTATATTGATTTATATATTAATTTTTTTTTTTACTATTTTATATGTGTTATTATATAAAAAATAATTATTTCTATACCAATAAATAAATATTTTTGAAAAATCAATATGTTTTCTTATAGTAACACACATGATTTTTCTCTTATGTTATGTTAAAAATTATTTATTCTATAAAAACAAATGAATATATGCAAAATAACAACTTTTTATAAGATTGTAACCAAGGATGAAAATTTTCGGAAATTTCGCCGAAATTTCGAATTTTTGACACTCCCTATATGGATATCCTCTGGAACGAATTTTTTTTAAAAATATCAGTAAATATCGGGATATATCGATATCAATATCAATTTCGATGAATTATAGTTCAAATTTTACAAAAAATCGGGAAATATCATTGAAATATCGATAAAATATCGGTAAAAATCGGTAAAATATCGGTTATTTTTTTTTTTTAAGTTTAGGGTTGTCACTCAATTTTAGTTGTTTCAACTTTATTTTTGGAGTTAAATCGGTTGACAACTTTATATTTAAGCCTCATAGGACATCATTTTGATATTTATTGTCAAATATTCAATATTTATAAACAGTTGTTGTATCATTTTATATTTCTTATGTATATTCTATTGATATGTTTGTCGTAAAATTCTTATTTTATTAAGTTTTTCAGTTAAATTTATGTATTAAGACTAGTAATAACATTATCTAAAATTTCATGTTAAATTTTCATTATTTTAATAAAATTTCCGTAAATTTTCTATTTTCTATCGATATTGATATTCGATATCAATATTTCCACCGATATATCCATAAATTTAATGTACCGATATTTCCATCGATACCGATATTTTCGTCCTTGATTGTAACACACATTTGCTCTAATTGTAACATATATTTGCACCCCAATTTGTGTTACTATTTGGGCAAACATGTGTTACTATAGGATAAACTGTATTTCTTATTTAAAATTAATTTCTTATATATTTATTTTTACTATTTATAATACATACTCAAATTAAATAATAATAAAAAAAGTTATGCCTTGGTATTGGTTGGGCCATTAAAAATTATGCACTGGAACTGCTCTTTCTTCTTGTCGCAGACTCGCATGGGTTGGGCCAATAATAATTATGCACTGGAACTGCTCTTTCTTCTTGTCGCAGACTCTCATGGGTTGGGCCATTAAAAATTATGCACTGGAACTAGGGATGGCAAAATGATCCGCCCCGCAGTTGATCCAATCCGCCCCGCTCTGTTTGGATCGGCCCCGATCTGCCCCGTTTTGAGAATGGAGCAGATCCGCCCCACCCCGCTTGCGGAGCAGATCAGGCATGGATCTACATATTTTTTGCCTTGATCCGCCCCGCTCCGCTCCGCCCCGCTCCATATAATATTAATTATATATAATATTAAATATATATAATATATAGAATTATATATATATATTTTAAAATAATCAAATTTTGGATATGATTTTGTGATTTGGATGGATTATTGTTGATTAAATTGTGAATTTTTAATATTTTGCATTTAGTTTTTTTTAATATATTGATTTTGTAAAATTATGAGAATTTAATAGATGGAGCGGGGCAGATCAGATCCGCCCCGCGCGGGGCAGACATGGATCTCAAAATGCTGCCCCACAGTGGAGCATGGAGCAGGGCGGATCAGCGGGGCAAAGCGTGGAGCAGGCATGGATATTGAGGTATCCGCCCCGATCCGCTCCATTTGCCATCCCTAACTGGAACTGTTCTTTCGGCTTGTCGCAGACTCGCAGTAATCTGGGTTGCGCCATTGATCTCCACATCTCGTCACAATACCCGCGAGTTTTAATATGGATATGAGTATGACCCATTTAACAATATGATATCGTTTCATATAAGTTTTTGTCCATAATTAAATATATTAATGATGATGATGATGTTGTGATGGGCTGATGGTCAATTCCTGGCTAGCTAGTCTGTAGTCATACGCGCAGCAAAATGAAGGCGGAAAATGTGAAATTCACGGACTATTCTCTTTATATACATATGGATTGAGATCTAACCTTAACGGATATCCGGCTAAACGGGCTGCAAATAGACTATATCAAAACAATGTCAACACAAAATATAATATAATGGCCACAAAATGTTAATAATTCAAATTAGAATCTAAATATTATTCGTAAATTTATTAAAATAGTTCAATATAGGAAACATCAATACTTAAATACTTAATATTTATCAATAATTAAAAATTCAAATATTAATACTTAAAATTAACATGAGCCTGAGTGACAATTGAGGCCTTTGGCTTTTCCTGGATAGGATAACTTCAAAAATAAAATAATAATAATAACAACTAATAAATTATAAGTGTGTTATAATTTAATATGTCAATATAGATTTTGTGTGGATTAGTGGGCGGCCTGATTAATAGGCGGGCTAACTTGTTGGGCCTATGGACCTATATGAACATTAGGAGTGGGAATAGGCCAGGCCAGGCTAGGCCTCTCACAAAAAAGCCTGGGCCTGGTTCACTATTAATGGGCCTGAGCCTGGTCTGTTATCTATGAAAGACTTTTTAGTAGGCTCGGCCTGGGCCTTTTTAGCAAATAGGCCAGGCCTGAAAGCCTTTTAAAGGCCTACCTAATAAAAATTTTCATAACCTTTTATTTATTATTGAAAATTTCAAAACTACATCTATAAAATTAACAAATATCTCAATAACACCCAATAATAATATTAAATATTTTATCAAATCACAAATAACATTGTTAATGCTTACATCAACTCACTAAAAAAATAATAATAAAACCATAAAGTAGTTCAAAAAATCAATACATAAATGATAAATATTTTTCCAATTTTCTTCAACTACTTATAAAAAAAAAAATCACAAAAAAAAAATCATTCATATTTTCTTCAACTTACCACCTTCTGTGGCCATTGACCAGGTTCCATTAGAACATTTATATATTAATTAATAATAAAAATGATAAATTATATCTTATAAATTAATATCTTAATTATATATTTATATATTATATATATAATATTAAATAGGCCGGTCTGTTGGACTTAAAAGGCTTTTAAAAAAGCTCGGGCCTGACCTATTTAACTAAATAGGCTTTTGAAAAGGCCTGAACCTGGCCTATTTATTAAATAGGCCGGGCCTAACAAGACTTTTAGTAGGCCGGGCCGTAGGCCCCTGTCGGGTAGCCTGGCCTATTCCCACCCCTAATGAACATGCTAAAAAGGCCCAAATTCATGAATTCTAAATTGTAGATAATCTGAACAATAATTTTTTTTTAAAGAAAACCTATCTAAGATTACCACATTTATCTAATTAAAATTTTATTTAACTAGATTATTTCATTTACAAATTCCAGCATTCTCATGAAAAGCCATATGAGTTCATTAACTATGTATTCTACATCGATTATATATCATTGCTAAAAGTTACTTTTATCATGTAAAAGGTATATTAAACATTGATTCTTTAATTTTTATCTCCTTATATTTAAAAAATAAAAATCCTATACTTAAGAATGTTAACTTGTGGATAATCTCAACAATGAGAATATTAATATTAATAATAGTAAAAGATAAAATTTTAGTAGCTTATGTGCCAACACCATATACAAATAATAATGGTAATGAGAGAATTAAAAATATATAGTGATATTAAAATTAAATATGCAATTACTTATTTTTGGTAATACACAAAGTGAATTTCTAGTAGAAATATAAAACATATTTTTGGTAATTTACATTTACAATAACTATAACCTATATTTTACTATATTATTTCATTTGAAGATTTATTCATTTTCATGGCATGTTATTTAGATTAAATTAAATATCAATTAATTTGATAGATAAAATCATAAAAGGAATATATGAATTAATGAGAGATTATGAATATACATAGTATAACACTAAATAAGTAGATGTTTTTTTAGCTTTATAAGCGATTGAGTAATATGTTGTCGATTTATTGTAAGAGATGGAGTACCCCTTGTTCTCCAATTCATTATAATAAAATCACTTTCCTTTACTGTTCAAAAAAAAAGGTAGATATTTTATATTTTTGTTGATTAGATTTCCTATTAATTTATATCAAATTTTAAAAACAGTGATTTTTTTTGAATTTAATTAATATTAGTTATAAAAATTTATGTCAAGTATCTTTTATATATATTTAAATTTAAATGAATATAAAAACCCGCTTGATAAGCAAGGAGAAGTTCAGTAGAATATATATAACTAGGAGCGTGCATGAAATGGTTAGGTATAAAGATTTGAAAAATTAATTATTGAAATGAATAGTATTTCTATAACACTTGTTAAAATATAATTTTTACAAGATATACTTATTAATATTATAAAATATAATTATTGATATTACAAAATATATTTATTAATATTATAGTATAAAATGTGAATAGTATTAACGATTATAATTAATTATATCAGGTATGAGTTTTATTTTTGTGTGTGGATATTCGATCAAATATTATAAAAAATGATTATATGTATCAATCTCTACCAAATAGTCGATACAATTCCATACGTCCAATGAGTGATTCGTTTGAAAGGTTAGGATCAAAATGAAAATTTTAGATTTATTTTTTCAAGTTTTTTGTGAAAACATTTTATATCATGAGATCTACACTTATTAATAAAAAGTTATTACTTTTAAAAAGTAATAAAATTTTAATAAAAAATGATAATATTCTTGTTAAAAGTGACTGTCACTTTTTATTAAAATTTTATCTCTTTTTAAAAATAATAACTTTTTATTAATGGTTGATGTTGTCATTATAAATTTTTTACTTTTCCTTTTTGTTCAAGAGATAATTTCAAAATTAAATGCATTCATTTTTTTTCTAATATAAATGAATCTCAGTTGCAAGTCTTTATGTTTAGCAGTTACAGTTCTTCTGTAAAAGAATATCAGATTGGTTTTTTTTTTTTTAATTAAGGATTTGGCGATGATGTTGTAAATAAAAACATGGATACAATATTTTTGCACTAAGTCTTTTATACATTAAGTGCACTGTGCGACTCAAGTATATTTTTAAAAAATTACACAAAATATTATAAAAATATATATTTTTAAAAATTCATTTGAATTGTGCGATGCACCAGGTGCATGCAAGACTAAGCCTTTTACATATATGACGAATCAAGTTAATTATCTATATGTTTTAGCGTTATAAATATAATCGATAGAATAATTTTATTTTTGGAATTTTCACTATAATTATGTAAAATTATTGAATTAGGGATACATTTTGTTGCTATTCCTTTTGATTCAATATTTAATTAGAAAATTTATTAGAGAGGTGATATTGGAGAAAACACATGTCAACAATTTTTAAAATAAATACGACAAAAATTTATATAAACTTAAGTTTATGGTGAATTTGGTTTGTCAATTATCACTGTTATGCTATGATGCACGAGTGCGGATACGCAGATGCGGGTGCGATACGATACGAGTTCGCGGACACGAGTTTTTAAAAAAACTAGGGTGCGATTCGTTAAGGATACATCTATTTATTTATATTTTATTATATATAATATTTTAAAAATATATTTTTTATAAAAAATTTATAAATCATTTATATTTTTTATCACCTAAAATTTGAGTATATTCAATAATATAATATAATTATGTAAAAGAATATCAATTGGAATTACATTAGTTCAATACATAAATCATAGTAGTAAATTCAATCTAAAACGAGTGTCACACTATCAAATTAAATTATACGAAATAATAAAATTCAATTTAAATAATATATTTAATGCTTATAAGTATGATTCGTACAGTGGATTCAAGAATCCATTAGTTGGATTCGCCACGTGGCAGATGAATTCGCTACGTGGAGAATCCGACACTAGAATTCAAGAATCTTACCCCCTTTTAGGGTGCGGGTGCGAATCCGATACTGCATTGTAATATTTTTAGAAGAATCTGTGCATCATAGTTGTTATGTATATTCATTATCACTGTTGAAAGATTAAATATATTTTTATAACAATTACAATGATTATATATAATAGTGATATAAGTTCATGTGAGCTTGGATTCACAAGAGACATACTCTATAATTAATATTTCTTCCAGAGAAAGTAAAGTACCCCCCTCCATATATGATTTTTATTGCTTTTGGGTAAACAAATTAAGATAAAAGTAAAAAATACAAGTGATGTGATAAAAAAAATTAAAAAAATAGAAAATAGTGCAAAAAGTAGTGAAAATAATAAAAAAAAATGAATAATAGTTCTAAAAAAGGAAAAAACAAATGGAAGATATATAAGGAGATGATTGAAAATGGCAAAATAAAAAATAGATAGTGAAATTGAGGGATGACAATAAACATATTAATTAAATAATTTTTTCATCCTAATCTAGTTTGAAAGGTGAGAAATGCATTAATTTAAGTTTGCTTTTGTTTAGACTTTGTTAATTATCATATGCGTATTTAATGATATTATTAAGACAAAAATTTATATAAAAATTTCTATCGTAGAAATTTTTAAAAATAGATTAAAAAATAATAATAACTCACGCGCCCTCCCTCTACAATCCAATACTCGAGCCCGAATCCCATTCCAATTCCCGCATATAATGCATATGCCATCCCAGGTTATATATGTTATAATATATGTTAATATATTATTATATTGATGGATATAATATTAGGAATATATCCAGTGGGCTTTAGGCCCACAAGACTTAGGGTTAGGTATTATATATATAGTATCATTCCCTGTATTATGTACTCTACACACTTTATATCACTGTAAACGGCAGTTCATATTAGAATAATCTTCTGGCTTGGTCGCCCCAGACGTAATCACTCCGTGACGAACTGGGTCATCAATACTGTGTCTTTTACTTTACGCTTTCCTCTCAAGATTACAACACGTTATCAGCACGAGACTCTACGAGCGTTAAGGATTTACGAGAGGATTGCTCCAGCACAATTTTTGGATCGGATTTCAATATTCAGAATTTTATTTGAAAATTAAGCAGGAATTTGTGAGTTTTAATTTACTGTTCTTTTCTGTGGTTATCTATTAAAATCCATTATTACTGCTTCATGTTTAAGATTTGGAATCCTGCAGAATATGGTTGCATATATGAGACTGAACATGTCGTCTGCTTTATATACATTCTTGTATGTATAGATATATTATGTGTTTGATTCCCGTCATAATTTTATGATATAATCTGTATGTTTACTTTGAATCATATGTTATGCAATATGCTTTATGGTAATATGCTCATCGATACAGAGGATTTGATTTCATTGCATAATGTATGAGTACATCGGCTATGCCTTCAATTATGCTCTTTCTGATTATTCATGTTGTTTTTGTATGCTATTCGGTATTGATGCATAACAAAACCTGAGTCCAAACCTCTGTTTCCAACAACTTTTTCTGCAAATTCATTTTGTGAAATCAAATACACAATCGACATAAATCGAAACATACCAGTTTTCGGATCAAAAACCCTTTTTTCGAAAACCACTGTTTTTGCAAAAATCCAATTGCATATTGGTGTTTATTGAATCGAAAATCGGAATCCTGAAAACCAAAATCGAAAATCGGAAATCGGAACAATTCGACTGAAATCGAAATTGAGCCCTACCTGTGTCCGCCACACCGTCGGCCCCTGAAGTGGCCTTGACGGCGAATGACGGCGCCTCCGTCCCTGAGCCGTGACGGCACCCCGTTGTGATACGGACGTCGATTGCCCCTGAAGCGGCTAGACGAACGCGCCACAGTTGTGCGACGTTTTCTGTCTGATAACCGGCTCCCGCGACGGCGCCCCTGCCGCGACGACTCATTGTCCTCCGCGACGGTGCCCCATGAGCGACAGCGAACTGCCCGCGACGGCGTCGACGCCTCGGCAACACTGCGAGCACGGCGGCGCGCTCCTGGTTCGGCCGGCGATGGCCCTATGCGGCATTGAGTCACGACGGCGCTGTGCGCATACGCGATGGCCTCTGTTCCGGCAGACGGCGCTGGGCGCGGCAGTGATGCGCGACGGCGGCGGGCCCTGGTCCGCAACGAAGCACCGTTCAGCGCGACCACGCCCCTGGTCCTGCTCCGCGTCCGCGCTCCTGGCGCGATTCCGTCCTCCGATGGCGGGCCTTAGTCCGCGAGAAACGGAAGGCGAAAAATCCGCCACGATTTTTGATCCCGCATATGTAGTTTGCATAATGGTCTGACCAGATCTAAACCCTACAATGCCTTACAATTGGGCCGCCCACTTGGGCCTTTTATTTATAATGATTTGGGTCATGGGCCAGTGCCCTCTTTATTAAATTGGGCCTGCATAATTAAATCATGGGCCATTTTTTTTACTTGGTCTTTCCTTATTAATTTCCAAATGGGCCGAACCATTAATTAAAAAAAAAAAAAAAATCTGCCTTCGGCCATTTTTTTAATTTAATTGATTGGGCATTTTATTTAGTTGATCCTAATTAATTTGGATCCTAACAATTATTTTTGGGCCCGATGTCCCATTAATAAAAATTCATAATGGTATTATAAAGCCCACATCATAAATTTTTTTTTAAGACCTTATCCAATAATTATTTTTGGGTTAAAGTCCCATTAATAAATGTCTCATAAAAGTCATACACCCAAAAAATATTTATACCCCCTATAATTAATTATTAATTTTTGTCTTAGTATTTTTATGATTGAGCCTTAATTATTAAATGCTACAAACAAATAATTTTTAATAAATTTCCATTTATTAATTTTTGTAGCAAAAACATGTCAAACATCACTAAATGTGAATTCAATGAATTGGCACTTGTTTGCCATAACTTCTTGACATGGGCTCTCAACGTTGAAATCCACTTTGTCTCTAAAGACTTTACCGACACAACTAGACAACCATCTAAATCCACAACTGCCCAAATGGCACAAGCTCTAATCTTCTTAAGACATCATCTTCACAAAGATCTTAAGAACGAATACCTCACTGAAAAAGATCCATTGACGTTGTGGAAATCCCTCCAGGATCGATTCCAACAACAACAAAATGTGACCCTCCCCGAAACCAGACATGAATGGATAACACTTCGTTTTCCAAAACTTCAAGTCTGTGACGGAGTACAACTCCGCCCTACATCGCATAGTTTCACAGCTCAAGCTGTGCGGTGAACCGATCCCTGATGATCAGTTGATCGAGAAAACTCTTTCCACATTCCATGCTAGTAATCTTGTACTCCAGCAGCAGTACAGGACCAAAGAGTATCAATCACACTCCGACCTCATTTCTGCACTTTTCGTTGCAGAAAAGCACAACCAATTGTTGATGAAACATCACAATACTAGACCGGTTGGCTCACAAGCTGTGCCTGAAGCACATGCTACTCGGAGGAACTATAAAGGCCGTAAATATGGAAAAGGAAATGAGGCGAGTGGGGGACGCAGATTGACCCGAAGTCGAGGCTGTAGTAGGGGACGAGGTCGAGGTCGCAACAATGCACAAAGTGTGGATGCGACGACCATTGGTCTCGCTCGTGTTGTATACCAAAACATTTGGTGGAGGCGTATCAACGTATGCTAAAAGACAAAAATGGGAAGGCTCATCACGGTGGGACACACCACACCGACCTACCCAAAGCAGGCTTTGTCATAGACAAAGGATGACCTCTTGGGTGAACATATGACTATTGACTACAAAATTTAATACGTTTTTGATAAAGTAGGACCTAAGTGATCCCTTGTGCGGCTGATCAATCAGCGTCTGTAATCTTGGCTCTCCTTAGCATTCCTCATATCTAAACGTATCCAAACATACACTTAAGTGCTTATGGAGATTAATGTGTTGTGCTTAGTAGATAGTGCTACTACACATACTATCTTAAAAGATAGACAATTTTTCCAAATATTAACCGAAAAGAAAGGAAGTGTCACTACTATTTCCGACGATGACATACAAATCGTTGGCTCAGGAAGAGCCTCGATCATTCTACCTATGGGTACCGAGCTGATAATCGAAAATGCTTTATTGTATCCACAATCAAAGCGTACCCTCCTCAGTTTCAAAGACATTCGACAGAATGGCTATCACATTGAAACAAATACTGAGGACAATAGTGAATATCTGTTGATGACTCACTATTTAAATTGTCGTAAACACATCGTCGAAAAACTTCCATCTTTCTCGTCTGGCTTGTATTGCACATACATCAGACCCTCAAATCTCCATATAGCTCTTAATCTAAAATTTAATGATCCAAACTCTTTCAAACTATGGCATGAGCGGTTAGGACATCCAGGACAAACTATGATGCGTCGGATTCTATGTAATTCATCAGGCCATAACATAACACACAACAGAATCCCTTCTGTTAATGAATACATATGTGATGCTTGCACAAAGGGTAAGCTAATAATTCGTCCTTCTAGTAGTAAAGTAAGAACTGAATCTCCTAAATTCCTTGAAAGGATTCAAGGAGATATTTGTGGACCAATACACCCAGCATCTGGACCATTTCAGTACTTTATGGTCCTAATAGATGCATCCACTCGGTGGACTTATGTAACCATGCTATCCACACGCAATACTGCTTTTGCAAAGCTTATTGCACAGATCATCCTGTTGAGATCTCAATTCCCAGATCATCCTATTAAATCCATTGGTATGGATAATGCCGGTGAATTCACCTCTAAGGCATTCGATGATTTTTGCATGGCACTGGGAATCAAAGTGGAGCATTCGGTCCCTCATGTTCATACTCAAAATGGTCTAGCTGAATCATTAATTAGACGTCTTAAATTAATCGCTAGATCACTACTACAAAAAATGAACTTACCTGTTTCATGTTGGGGGCATGCAATCTTATATGCATCATCACTAATCCAATTCCGATCAACTGCATATCATGAATATTCCCCTATTCAACTCGTGCGTGGAAATGAACCTAACATTTCCCATCTGCGTACATTCGATTGTGCAGTGTATGTTCCAATACCACTGTTGGACTGGCGAACTAATATAATTAATATATGAATAATCGCCAAGGTTTAGCAGGTCGTCAGGACTCACCCGGATCCTTAAAGATGCGGAGCTCGCCCACATGGAGGTAACTTACCTGCGTAGCTCGCTTAAAAGGGCTCATCTCTGTCATCCTAGAGCTCGCCCGGAGCTCGCCTTGTGCCCCTAGGAAGGTCTCGCCGAGTTCCATCATCGCATAACGACCGTGAGCCACACAAGGCACTAGAGCTCGCCCAAACCACTTAGGCTCATCTCCGAGCTCGCCGACGAGCTCACCTATTAGTCGAATAGAACCCCGATGGTGTGCTCTTTTTCCCTCTGTCTGGTTTATCCACAAGGGTGGTTTACGGTGAGGTTTTTAATGAGGCTCATCCAGTCTAAGGCATAGTAGTAGGACGAGGCATGATAGAGGAAGTAGTGTGAGAGACCAAGACGAGGGTAAGGAACCCTCGTCAACACCGGAAGCCACATAGGTTTTTAAGGTGCCGTCTCACACTCACACACCTATAAATAAGACCTCTCTTGTACTATTCACACAATTCTAAAAATTAATACAATCCCTACTGCAATATTTCTCTCTCTAAACTCTTTACTCTCCCTCCTCATATTACATCCAAGAACACAAATTATTGGATTATTGTTTGATGGAATTAACATGTTATAACTAGTCACATAACAAATACGATTAACAAATTCTATCAACAATTTGGCGCTAGAAGGAGGGCGACCGAACCTGAAAAATTAAAAATCTCAAGAACAAAAAGTTAGGGTTTGTTTGAAGATTTGAAGATTTGAAGGTGTTTTTGATAAAACTCAAAAACACTTGAAGATACACACACATCTTCATCCCTTGAACGAAGAACCCAGATTTCCGGACAAAAACCTGAATTATCAGATTTCACAAAATCTGCCCGGAAAAAGTTTTCAAACGCGCGCGTGCACACGAATAAACCGAATTTCGGATAATTCATCACACGCAAGGCTAGACGAAAACTTGCACAGCTCCACTTAAGCTGGACAACCACCGCATCGGCGCCCTCCACCACTCCAGCGACCTCCCTCCATCTCGGCGACCTGCAGCAAGCTACCCCCTCCGAAACCCAAAAATGGCTAACACTCGAGCCGCCAAGGGACAGGCCTCCGCCGCTGCGGGAAGGTCTAAAGGGGGTGATCAGAACCAGGCCGAGGTGGAGACCTCACGCCAGGTGGTGGAGGCCTCACAACCACCTCCCCAGAAGAGCACCACAGCTCCGCGACCTCCGCGAGTTGCGGTGACCCAGGAGGACTTGGCCCCCACTCTGAGGGACCTGGTCAGCAATCCTGACGAGCTCCAACGCACCATCGCGACCCTACAAAGGTTGCAGCAGCGACAGCAGGACGAGCTCGCCCTAATACCCAGGCGAGCTCCAGCCGCCGAAACCCGGGAGCAGACCAGGCCCACCCAGGGCACCCAAACCAGGGGGGACTACAGCGTACTCCCCACCAAGCAGGTGGCGAGCTCGGCACAAGCTCGCAAGCGCAGGGAGAGGACCGACAAGGCCAAAATGGTGGAGGAGGGTCCCGCTCCTTACACTGGAAGGGAGTCGGCCTACACCGGGGCATCTGGCACCACCAATGTCAAAGGAGGGAAGTCTTCCAAGGCCGCCTGGGCCCGAGATACGAAGAAAATGAGCGTACGGCAGCCCCAGCTGCGTCCCATGGGGACTCCGACCAGCAGCCACGCAGGTCAGCCCACGAAAGGCTGAGGAGGCCCGCCACTGACCGATTAGGCCCCCACGGCGGACGCCAGTTCCAGCCCGCCACTGAGAGGTCACCCCAGAGTGAGGCACCTCGGGGACGTGCGTCCGCAAGATGCACGACCTTTGAGCACCCTCCGCCGGAGGTGACCCGAGATGACGAGCTGGCCTCACTGAAAAAGGCCGTTGAAATGCTACAAGCACAAGTAGCAGCCAAGTCTGGCGGACCTGACGCCACGACTCTCCCCACCTCTCCATTGGCACCTGCCATCCTCTGCGCACCGGTCCAGAAGAAAATTCAATTCCCGGTGATGTCCGCATACGAAGGCGAATCGGACCCAAAAGTCCACCTGGCCAAGTACGTGGATTTCATGATTTCGGTCGGCGCCACCGACTCCACCCAGTGCCGGAACTTCCCGCTGACACTAGGGGACCGAGCTCACCGCTGGTTCTCTTCACTCGCCCCGGGGTCAATCTGCTCATTTGGCCAACTCTCACGGGAGTTCCTGGCCCACTTCTCTGGGTTCGGATCTTACCTTACCCAGAAACACCGGCTCGCCAACATCCACCAGGGAGAGAGCGAGACCGACCAGCAATACCTGGAAAGGTTCGACAAAATCCTGCTGGAAGACGAGCCAGTGAGTGAGGACACCAAGGTCGTCGCAGCGATGGCCGGACTCAGGAGGGGCACCGACCTCTGGAAGGAGATGCACCTCGCATGTCCCAACACTTACAGCGAATTCCGCCACAAGGCGGGGGTGTTTGTGGCAATGCAGGAGGCACTACTGAAAGAAGTTGGTGCCCACGAGGAAAGGAAGCCCTACGGGAAGAAGTCCGGGGGCACCTACAAAGCTCCCCGGAACTTGAAGGCCTTTGGCGAGGGAGACGAGCTCAAAGAAAAGCTCAATCAGGTCCTCACTGTCTCCGTTGACCACATCTTCACCGCCGTCAAAGGCAAGGCCATGTTGGAGGAGCCAAGGCGGATCCGCCAGGACCGCACGAAGCTCAACCCCAATAAATTCTGTGCCTATCATCAGGCCATCGGCCACTTCACCAGCGAGTGCCGAGACCTCCTCAAGCAACTCTGGAAATTTTACGAGGAGGGGAAATTGGCCGAGTTCGTGAAGAAGGCCCCAGCTAAAAGACCGAGGTTCGAGAGGAGGGCTACCTCCGATGACGAGGAGGAGGAAGCAGACCAACCTGGCCCCCACCACAGACGGAGGGCACCTCCCCAACCTCAGCAAAACATGGAGCCGACTCGGGAACTCTTGGTTCTTGAGGAGGAGATCAGAGCTGCAGGAGGTCTCTAGGATGGGGGATCCTCCATATCCAGGAGAAAGAGGAAGGCCGAAATCCGGGCCATAAACCAAGTCCAGGAAGGCAGCTCCGGCCCCAGGTCCATCTCACAGCTCGCTGACGAGCTAACATTTTCTTCAGCGGACCTGGAGGGGGTACTGATGCCTCACAACGACTCGTTGGTGATAACCGCCGACATCATGAACGTCCGAGTTCACAGGCTACTTGTGGACACCGGCGCATTCACCAACATTCTCTTCAAATCCACCTTGGATGCTTTAGGTGATTTTGAGTCGTATCTGGAACCTAGCAATGCTAGGATAGTGGGGTTCGGGGAAGCTGTAACCGTCCCCCTAGGTAGTGTTAGGTTGAGCGTCTAGCTTGTATCGACTGAGGACCCCGAAAGGAGACTGACTAGGCTCATAGATTTCTTAGTTGTCGACCAGCAGTCCTCATACAACGGGTTCCTTGGTCGTCCGTTTATTAATGAATTCAAAGTGGCGTGTTCGACCTACTACTACTGTTTAAAATTCCCAACTCCAAAGGGTGCCGGAACTATAAAAGGTGACCAGAAAAAGGCCCGAGAGTGTTTACTCCAAATGAAAGATGGTCAGGTCAAAAAAGCGGTGACACGAGTCCAAGTCCTTGAAGAGGACGCACAGATTCCTGCAAACGAGCCAAACATCCTGGACGTCATCTCGGTCGAAACTGAGATGATAGAGGTAGGCGATTTGTCAAAAATCAACCAAGGCAATGGACCTGTGCAAGACACACAACCGACACCAATGGAGGACTTGGAAGAAACCCAAGTGTTGAGACCTGCGCAGGGGTCGGTACCTGCGCAGGGACAGTAGCCTACTCCCATGGAGGTAGCTGATGAGGCCCAAGGTGGGGGACCTGCGGGAGGTCAAGAACCAACGCCCATGGACGTTGACCCAACTCCCCAAGTCACCACACCATCCCAAGCTGACAGACCACCGGAGGCGTTCACAACCGACGAGCTCGCCCAAGCTAAAAGCCAACTCGATGACCTCGAACCGTGCATAGGCCACGAGCCTGCGCAGATGTCACAAGGGGAGTGGGACGAGTTCATCAGCGACCCGAGGTGGAAAAGTCAGAAGAGAAAAGCAACCCCCATGGAGGAGTTGATGGCACTCCCGGTGGACCCGGAAAGGGACTTAGAACTTTTCATCGGTTCTGAGTTACCTGAACCGTACCGGTCGAGGATGGAGCTGTTCTTAATGACCAACCTGGACGTGTTTTCCTGGTCCCACGAAGACATGACGGGGATTCCATTGGAACATGCTTGCCACAGACTTAACATAGATCCGACGAGGAGACCCGTACGCCAAAAGCGAAGAAAGTATGGACCGGATAAGTACGCAGCACTAACAGTTGAGGTGGAGAAGTTGTTAGACAACAAGCTCATCAAGGAAGCTTTGTGTCCGCAGTGGGTCGCGAATCCCGTCCTAGTGAAGAAACACAATGGGACGTGGAGACTCTGCATTGACTTCACGGACCTGAACAAAGCATGCCCGATGGACAACTTCCCACTACCTCACATTGACCAGTTGGTGGACAGCACCGCAGGCCATGAGATGATGACATTCATGGACGCTTTTGCGGGCTATCACCAAATAGCTCTACACCCAGATGACCAGGAACACACGGCGTTCTACACCAACAAGAACATGTATTACTGGGAAAGGATGCCGTTCGGACTCATCAACGCCGGAGCTACCTACCAAAGATTGGTGAACAAAATGTTTGACCAACACATCGGCGAATCCATGGAGGTGTACGTGGACGACATAGTTGTCAAGAGTTTGAGAAAGGAGGACCACCTGGACCACCTGAAACAGACCTTCGACATACTGCGCCACTACAACATGAAGTTGAACCCCAAGAAGACCAGCTTCGGCGTACACTCTGGGAAGTTCCTGGGGCACCTAGTTAGCCAGCGGGGGATTGAGGTCAACCCAACACAGGTCCAATGCATAATTGAGATGGGGATACCCGATTCCGTCCAAAAAATTCAAAGACTAACCGGGTGCATGGCGGCCCTGAACAGATTCATCTCCAGGTCCGGCGATAGAAATCGTCCATTTTTTGAGGCAATTAAAGCAAACACACGGAGGTACAAAGAGGCGGCCAATGCCAACAAGCTCCACCTCAAAAACCACTTCGTCTGGATAAATGAATGCCAACGAGCCTTCGAAGATATCAAAACATACCTGGCGGATACACAGGTTCTGTCGAAGCCAATACCTGGAGAGAAGCTGTATCTATACCTAGCCGCGTCGGAGGTGGCCATCAGCTCCGTCCTGGTCCGAGAAGAGGCAAAAACACACCTACCAGTGTACTACGTGAGCCAAGTCTTACATGAAGCTGAGTTGCGGTACACCCCAACAGAGAAGCTGGCGTATGCACTGGTGATGAGTGTTAGAAAATTGAGGCCATACTTCTTTGACCATCTTGTAGAGGTGCTGACAACGTTCCCACTGCGTCAAATACTACAGCGCTCAGACACTGCCGGACCCCTGCTGAAATGGTCGCTGGAGATTAGCCAATACGGTATAACCTACGCACCCCGAACAGCGATCAAGGGACAAGCACTGGCCGACTTCATCGTCGAGCTAACTTTCCTACAAGATCCGACGAGGGGGCGTATAGCTCTGTGGCATCTCTACGTGGACGGGTCATCAACTAGCATGGCAGCAGGCGCCGGCGTAGTTCTGATCAGCCCAGACAGACAAGTCTTCACCTCCGCAATTCGGTTCGACTTTCGAGCAACCAACAATGAGGCGGAGTATGAAGCGTTGATAGCAGGACTTAGGCTATCATTAGCTGTGGGGGCAACCAATCTTCAAGTTTTCGGAGATTCCCAGCTAATAATATCCCAAGTCCGGGGGGAATATGAGGCAAAAGACCAGCAGATGATGACCTACCAAAAGATAGCCGCACATTTGATCTCGATGTTTACACAAGTTTACATCAATCAGATACCGCGGCTAGAGAACACACAAGCAGATGCTCTAGCCCGGCTAGCTACTAGCAACGGTGAAGCCGAATTCACAGAGGTTGTGATCACCACACTAAAAAACCCCTCGACGTCCGACTACAAAGTAAATCAAACCTCGAGCGGGGGGCAGGAGGACAGTGAAGGTGGTGAAGATTGGTGCACTCCAATCCAAAAATACCTAACGGATGGAACAACCCCAGTGGACACCTGGGAAGCTAGCCGGTTAGTAAAGCAAGCTGCCAGATATACACTGCTGGACGGTCAACTCTATAAACGTTGATTCTCTCTACCCCTACTCAAATGCCTGACTAAGAAGCAGGGGTCCGAAGTGTTAGAAGAAATTCACGAAGGAATTTGTGGGAGTCACGCTGGGGGGTAAGCATTGGCATATAAGACGATCAGACAGGGTTACTACTGGCCCACTCTTCGCAAAGATGCCATCAGCTTCGCTCGAAGGTGCCGAAAATGCCAACTTTTTGCACCTAACATCCACTCCCCAGCCAACCAGCTTAAGTCGGTTTTCAGCCCATAGCCTTTCGCGAAATGGGGTATCGACTTGATCGGCCCATTTCCACCTGGCAGGGGCGGTGTAAAGTTCACTGTCGTAGCAGTAGACTACTACACTAAGTGGGCTGAGGCCGAGGCTCTCACAACCATAACCCAAGAAAGGATGATCGACTTCATTTGGAAAAACCTGATCTGCAGGTTTGGACTCCCGCAGTCGGTCATCACTGATAATGGAAGGCAGTTCGACGGACAGAAGTTGAGGGACTTCTGCAGCTCATGGAACATCAAGAAGCACTACTCAACTCCATATCACCCCCAGTCGAACGGCCAAGTCGAGGCGGTGAACAAGATCCTGAAACACATACTGAAGCTTCGCCTCGAAGAAAAGAAGGGGAGCTGGGCAGACGAACTCCCGGAGGTCCTATGGTCCTATAGAACTTCCTATAGGGCCAGCACCGGAGAGACCCCGTTTGCCCTAGCCTTCGGGACTGAAGCCGTGGTCCCGGTAGAAGTCCAGAACAAGACTTGGAAAGTGGTAGGATATGATAAAGAAAAGAATGATGAAGCCTTAGCAGTAGAAAAAGATCTGATCGAAGAGACCAGAGCTTCATCAGAAATGAAAAACGCCACCTACAAGCGCAGAGCGGAAAAATATTACAACTCACAGGTCCGAGACCGAAAATTCAAGGTCGGAGACCTGGTGTTAAAGAAGAAATTGATGGCCCCACCAGGTGTATTCGGTTCAAACTGGGAAGGACCATTCCGAGTCACCGCAGCCTGGCCAAATGGCACCTACGATCTAGAAGACGCAGAAGGTAAGGCTTCGTCATACACCTGGAGCTCGGCACATCTAAAAAAGTTCTACCAATAGACTAGAATCCTGTAATAGACTAGTCGAAGGTTTGCATCAAAAGTGTAGATGGCAACCGATGTAAATTACGTTGCTGTGAAAATTTAGAAAAATTCCCAAGTGTTTGGACCTGTGCAGCTCCCCAACCAGGCGAGCTGCACTTGGTCGCCCACTACTCCTGGTAGCTCGCCAAACCTAGCTCGCCCACTTGCTCAAAAAATTTGCAATACGCAAGGACCAAGGTCCCAAACGTTGTAATTAAATAGCTCGAAGGCAAAGGCCAAAGTGCCCAAGGTCGCGAAGGTACCCTTCTTAAAGGGTTGCTAAGCATCTACTGCCACAAGTTAGAAAAATTCGCGAAAAAGACAGAAACGTCTAAGGCAAGGTTCATGAAACCCAATGGCCCAACGTGAATCAATCGAAGTGCAGTTCGCCGCCCTAAGTGGCCTAAGACGAACGATTCGCGGCCCCAAGTGGCGTAAGACGAAGAATACGCACTCTCAAAACAGAGGTACAATTCGTAGTCGAAAGTGACGTAAAATGAACGATTCGCTTCTCAAAGTAGAATAAGACAAACAATTACGTACCAGGAAAATAAACAAGAACGAGCTATTTTAAGAAATTATAACGTAAAAGCGCAAAAACATAAATGAAAAAAGTTGGACAAAAAATGCTCGACTTATATTCAAAAGGATACTTAAGAGATTTTCAAGCCAAAAATATACTTGAAAAAATCCTAAGTATGAGTAGTGGTGCTGGCCACAAAGGCCGACCAGCTAGCCGTCTTTGAATTACAAAAAGCTCCTTCTGGGCGAGCTGCACGTGCCCGGCGAGCTAAATCTACTTGGACAAAAAGTAAAGACTACAAAAATGGAGCTCCTTCTGGGCGAGCTCCGCAACCCGACGACCTACTACAACTTGGAAAGTAAAAGCTAGTCTACGAAAGCAAGGAAAAATCCTAAATCCCCGGAGCAGAGGGGACATCGGAAGGCATCTCGGAGGCGGCAGTAGGCACATCAGCGGCGACCTCGGCAGGAGCAGCAGCGACCTGGGAAGCTGGAATGGCGAGCTCAGCCTCGGAAGTGATGTTACCAGTCAGCCCGCTGGCATCAAACTCGCCCAAGTTCAGCATAGCGTCCCCTCGCGAGCGACCTCCTCTGCCTCTCCGAGGTTCAGCTCCGGCACCTCGACCTTCTTGATAATTCGAAAGCGGTCCGGTACAAAGTCGAGAGGAAAGCCGAGCACAGGCAGGTCACCGATATCCAGCTCGAAGCCATCGGGGAAGGGAACTCGGTCCAGGCACGCCTTAAAGTCGCCCACGACTGCATCCACCTCGTCGTCCCTATGAGCTCGGGCCCACCAAAGAGTCCGCAGAACCTCGGCATAACATTGGATGCATCCTCTGTCAGAGGCCTCGGCCTTCACGGCCGCCAGGTCCGGCGAGGAAGAGGCAACACTACGCAGCTCGGCGACCTTAGTCGCCTTCGCCTCCAGCTCGCCCCTTAGCCTCTCGCATTCGGCATTCGAGCTCTTTACCAGACCCCGCTGCAGTGCGAGGTCTTTCTTCGTGATTCCGTGATCGCCGACCTCCTGGGCGAGCTGGGCGGCAAACTCTTCTTCCTTGGCCCTTATCATTGCCTCAGTCTCCTGCTCGAGCCGGGCGAGCCGGCGTTGGACGGTCTCGAGCTGCTGGAGGGCGCTTTGCTCGGCGGCCAGCGATGCCTCGGCCCGTTCCTCGGCGAGTTGCGCCTGTTTCTTCGCTTTATCAGCGAAGTCCGCCAATGCCAGCATCCGCTTGTTCCTATCGGAGCGACCCGCCTCCAACTCGGCAACCTGCTCGAGGGCCTTTTGATTGGCGAGCACCAATCTACTCGCGTAGTGGCCTGAGAGAAGCAGGTTCTCCCTCAGGTCCTGACTGTTAATGCCCGCCACCAACGGGGTCGTCCAATGCCTAGGCATCTCGCTCACAGCGTCCCGGGCTATGCCCGGAGGGAGATTCCGCATCGAAGTGAGAGAGCGAGATCGCTCAAAGGCATGCAGAACCTCGTGGCGGTTCGGGAAGACGATTGGAGCATAACTGCAAGATCAAAACAGATGAAAACTGTTAGAAAAATAAAGGCCTGAAAAGCAATGAAAGTCAATTGGGCGAGCTACTTACTGAGCTCGGTCAGGATCCCAACCCAGTAGCGTGTCGTCGGTGGTCTGCACCCCGAACGGAGAAGGCGAAGGGGGCGAACTCCGAATGGGTGTGGCCGCCAGCGGGGCGGCGGATTGGACAGAGCCCCCCTATCCTGACCTCGCCGAGGTCCTCTCAGCCCGGTCAGACTCCTCGTCAACCAGGCCGGTGTATCTCGTTCTTTTGCGAGCCGGGGGATCCTCCTCGCCAGCTCGGGAGCCACCACCACCTTGGGCCCCCTTCTTTCCTCGACCTCGCTCGGAGGGGGCAACAGCTCGTCCTCCACCTCGCCCGGCCCGGGCGACCTCCAATGCCTTGGCTTTCTCCTTTTGGGCTCCCGACCCACCTGCCTCGCCCTTTTTGGAGGCGAGCTCTGCCTTCTTGCTCGCCTCCAGCGGGAGCACAGACGGCGGGGCGAGTCTGTTGGGGCGAGGTGGGCCCATCTCAAATCGCTCTTTTACGAGTTGATAGGCCTCGGGGACCTCGGCGATCGGGATGGCAACGAAGCTACCACCTGCACAAAAATTGCAAATATTAGCATGATGGGCGAGCTCCCCCCCCCCATAGGCGAGCTGTAAAGAGTTGGACCTGGGAGCTCGGGACTTTGGATGTCAAGGTGGTGCGGTAGTGTAAGAAGCCCGGTGAGACGCAGGCAATGGTGCGCGCACAAATGGGCGACCTGTCTGTCCCTCTCGCTTCTCAAACAGCAGATGGCGCGCACCACATCGAACTGCTCAGACACTTTAGGCCTGCCCCGGCTGGATTTGTGTCGCTTCGGAACTGCAAAAGGAAAGGAAATTAGAATTAGTATATCTAATTCAACCCACGCACACCGAAATGAGCGACCTACTGCTGGCTTCCCCATATCCCCCTGGGGTGGGAATACGGTCACCCCGTCCATGATACGTGCTGGAGGCTCGCCAATCTCCACCGATGAAGAAAAACTGCTTCTTCCATTCACGGACTTTATTGGGCAGATCCCCAAGAAATTTCTCCCCTGGACGAGCTTTCAAGTAATAATACCCCGCGCCGTCCTGCGCCCGCTTGGTCACGGCGAAAAGCTCGCCCAGGTCCGCCGAGGTTGTCGCGTTCTCATAACCCTCCAACCCGAAAACAGACAGGGCGGCGAGGAGGTTGCTCCATGCATTCGGTGTGAGCTGGGTGATGGCCAGATTATTGTCAGCAAGGTATTGGCCAAGGATCGGGTGCAGCGGCAAAGTAAGCCTGGCCCTCAAGACATCTACGTTCAAAGCGGTCATCCCCTCAGGAGGTGCGTCGGCCCGCTCATCCTTCATCGGGGCATACATAAAAATATCCAGTGGGATGCGATACTCCCTGCCTATAATAGGCAGGTCGCATTCATCGATAAGGCTCACCACCTCGCCAGTCTTGTACTCAGAGGGGACGACTTCTTCCAGGTCGGCGGGGTCGGAGCGAGGTGCCCGATTCGGACAGGGGAAGCTCGCCGCGTACTCGGCGACATACTCGTTCCAATCAAATGGGTGAGCCACCTGGACAGGGACCTGGTACTCAACCAGCTGAGGTTCTGAAAAACCGATGCGGCGGAACCATTCGAGCGTGACCTCCTCCAGCTCGCCACCCTCCTCACCGACCTCAGCAGTGCCCTCATCAACCTCCTCGGGTCCCTCGTTGCCGCTGGCAACTCTTTCCTCTTGGGCGACCTCGCCACCTTCCTCCCATACCTCACGGTACACGGAACTGGAGGCTCCTTCCTCCGGATCGGGACGTAGCTCGCTAGGCAGCTCGCCAAGCGGCTCACTGGAGACCTGGCGGGCTACCGAGGTCGCCTCGGAGCTGGAGCCGATCTCCACGTACGAAACCCGAGGTGGCTCATCCTCAATTATGGGCCGTTTATCAGGATTCCGGTCCGATAGGGTTCTACTCGAAGAGCGTGTCGACATGGTCTCAGAGGAGTTCAAAGGTCTCAAAGTCCAAAGTCCAATAGTCCAAGAGTCAGGGAAATGCAAAGTTTCTCGGTGCAATCCACGGTCCAAAACCCCGTAATCCCGAAGAAACAACAGAAAAATCAAATAAAAGATAGAAGAGAAGGGAAAAGAAATCGAATCCTACCTTGAAGAGCCTTCGAAAATCCGTCGAGCACAAGAAAAATCGGTCGTCGGGAAAGCTCTAAGAATTCGAAATGCAAGAAGTGAGAAAATGAATCCATTTCCCCTTATTTATAGACGTCGGGGCGAGGTGCGATATTCACAGAGTACAGGGACCTGTTTGCAAGAAATTTGAAAGTTGATGTGATTGTGGGCGGGAACCGAGGTCTCAAAAGGCGTGCATGACCCCTGGATTCCCGCACCACGGAGACCAGGAATAACCGCCCTCACCAAGCTCGCCTCATAGCTCGGCAATCACCCAGAGATAGTTCGCCGAGTTTCAAGTTCTCCAGCTCGCCTGTACATTTGACGAGGTCATGACACATGCGAGCTGGGGGGCAAATGTTGGACTGGCGAACTAATATAATTAGTATATGAATAATCGCCAAGGTTTAGCAGGTCGTCAGGACCCACCCGGATCCTTAAAGATGCGGAGCTCGCCCACATGGAGGTAACTTACCTGCGTAGCTCGCTTAAAAGGGCTCATCTCTGTCATCCTAGAGCTCGCCCGGAGCTCGCCT
Organism: Prunella vulgaris; assembly: GCA_026898435.1. NCBI lineage: Eukaryota > Viridiplantae > Streptophyta > Magnoliopsida > Lamiales > Lamiaceae > Prunella > Prunella vulgaris. The sequence continues at coordinate 1,544,201 of JAPKLY010000062.1, forward strand.
TGTGCCCCTAGGGAGGTCTCGCCGAGTTCCATCATCGCATAACGACCGTGAGCCACACAAGGCACTAGAGCTCGCCCTAGAGCTCGCCCAAACCACTTAGGCTCATCTCCGAGCTCGCCGACGAGCTCACCTATTAGTCGAATAGAACCCCGATGGTGCGCTCTTTTTCCCTCCGTCCGGTTTATCCACAAGGGTGGTTTACGGCGAGGTTTTTAATGAGGCCCATCCAGTCTAAGGCATAGTAGTAGGACGAGGCATGATAGAGGAAGCAGTGTGAGAGACCAAGACGAGGGTAAGGAACCCTCGTCAACAAAGGAAGCCACATAGGCTCGTAAGGTGCCGTCTCACACTCACACACCTATAAATAAGACCTCTCTTGTACTATTCACACAATTCTGAAAATTAATACAATCCCTACTGCAATATTTCTCTCTCTAAACTCTTTACTCTCCCTCATATTACATCCAAGAACACAAATTCTTGGATTTTTGTTTGATGGAATTAACATGTTATAACTAGCCACATAAAAAATACGATTAACAAATTCTATCAACAACCACCACATAAGCGAACATCTATGGGCTCACAAAGTAAACTCGGTATTTACATCTGTTTTGTATCTCCCACAATACTTAAATACCTCGAGCCTTTAACTGGGGATCAGTTTACAGCCCATTTTACTGACTGCACATTCGACGAAGATCTATTTCCGGCCTTAGGGGGAGAGAAAAATACCACAATTAATAAATGCCGTGAAATTATGTGGAACACAAAAGATCTTCAATACTTAGGCCCACGCACTAGTCAAACTTGAACCAAAAGTTCAAAAGAAAATAAACTTGCAATAATCAGCAAGTAATCTGCCAGATGCATTATCAAATGTATTACTGATTATAAATGAAGTGACTGTGAATAGTTAAGGATGCCCCTATATGCCAGAAGCGTAATGAACCTCCTTACACAAAACCATGGTATATTAATGCTAATAATATATTCAGTCACTCATGAAATCTCCTGAAGAGATTCGTCCTGAAGACGAGAAATCCTAGTAAAAAGCATGTGCACATAGTAATCAAAATACTAGGATTGCGGAACACCCAGATAAAATGGGAAATGATCAAGATCTGGTTTACATGAATCTTAAATAAACACAGGAGACAAACATATCACTGTTGTCGACAACATATTCGTACCCATAGTTGCTCTTTCTAAAATCTGGTACCAGTATCTAAATTTGATTAGATGCAATAGAAAGAAGCAAATATGGAAGAGCTAGACTCGCAAAATAAATTGTTTTGTTCTATCGTACATACCCCCTAAATATTTTATCCCTGAAGGATATAAATGAGTATTAATACGAAACAAAATGAAGTTGAGAGATACAAAGCGAGATTAACAGCTTAAGGGTTTTTCGCGGTGACCCATTATTGAGTTTGATGTGATCAAACAAATACTCCTGTTGTTAATATTATAAAGTTCCGTCATATATCCCTGGCAGTTAAACGCAGTTAATGGACGTAGTTACCGCATACTTATACGGATCATTAGATTATGACATCTATATGAAAATCCCTGATGGATTAACTATTCCTCAAATGAGGAATAACGAACATCATAGTATGTTCAGCATTAAATTGCAACGCTCGTTATATAGATTAAAACAGTCAGGTCGTATGTGGTATAATCGACTAAGCGAATTCCTCCTGAAGAAGGAATACGTAAATAACGAGGCTTTTCCTTGTGTCTTTATTAAGAAATCCCTTAATGATTGTTGCATCATCTAAGTGTATGTGGATGACCTAAACATTATCGGAACAAGGAAAGAGATTGAAGAAGCAAGTTCAATCTTAAAAACTGAATTTGAAATGAAAACTTTGGGTAAAACCAAGTTCTGTCTCGGTCTGCAGATCGAGCACTTCCCTAAAGTAATACTAATACACCAATCAGCTTACCTAAAGAAAGTGTTGGAGAGATTCCACATGGATAAATCTCATCCTTTAAGCACTCCAATGGCTGTCCGTTCCCTTGATTTGAAAAAGGACCCATTTAGACCTAAAGAAGATACGGAAGAGCTATTGGGACCTGAAGTTCCATATCTAAGTGCAATTGGTGCACTGCTCTATCTTGCAAACTGCACTAGGCCCGATATTGCCTTTGCAGTCAATCTACTTGCAAGGTTCAGTGCCTCCCCTACGAGGAGACATTGGACTGGTGTGAAACATATTTTACGATATCTTCAAGGTTCACAAGACCTTGGTCTTTTCTATCAGAGAAACCAAGACAAAACACTTATAGGTTATGCTGATGCTGGTTATCTATCTGATCCCCATAATGCGAAATCGCAAACGGGTTATGTTTTCCTCTGTGGTGGAACAGCCATTTCATGGAGATCTGTCAAACAAACTTTGGTGACCACTTCGTCAAACCACTCAGAGATCATAACTCTATACGAAACTGCACGAGAATGTGTGTGGTTAAAGTCCCTTGTAAAACACATTCACGATTAGTGTGGTATCCCTTCTATTGACTTAAGCCCATCAATTATCTATGAAGATAATGTTGCATGTATTGCACAAATGAGCAACGACTATGTCAAAGGGAACTTGACGAAGCATATATCCCCAAAATTCTTTTATCCTCACGAACTCCAGAAGAGTGGTGATATCACGATAAAATAAGTACGCTCAAGTGACAATCTAGCTGATTTGTTCACTAAATCCCTTCCCACTTCGACTTTTGAAAAGTACGTACATGGAATCGGGATGCGTCGACTTGGAAGGTTGTTATCTTCAGGGGGAGTAACAAATGTTAAACAATCCTGATGATTGTATCCTCGAGGCCATTTGTAACACTCCACTAAGTAACACTTGCATTCTTCCTTGTCATATTATATCCAAGGGGGAGTGTTATAATATATGTTAATATATTATTATATTGATGGATATAATATTAGGAATATATCCAGTGGGCTTTAGGCCCACAAGACTTAGGGTTAGGTATTATATATATAGTATCATTCCCTGTATTATGTACTCTACACACTTTATATCATTGTAAACGGCAGTTCATATTAGAATAATCTCCTGGCTTGGTCGCCCCCAGACGTAGTCACTCCGTGACGAACTGGGTCATCAATACTGTGTCTTTTACTTTACGCTTTCCTCTCAAGATTACAACAATATACTATACTCCATCCCATGTGTAAAGTATAACCATGCAAAATAAGGTTGTTTAATTAAATTTTTTAATTGTTAAGAATTTAAATAAATAAATAATATTATATAATAAATTTAAAAAATTTCTCTCAATTTATATTATTATATAAATAAATACATGTTATTATAAAAAAATATATTACTTTCTAAATTAAATATTGTTATTTTGTATATATATATTTATTTATTTGTATAAAATAAATATTTTTTCATAGAATATAAGATAAATGTGTATTAATATAAGAAAAATATTAGTTTTTATTATAAATGTTTATTTATTTTTATAATAATAAT
>JAPKLY010000063.1:4681-80979 GCA_026898435.1 Prunella vulgaris
CAAAGCAAAAAAGGTTACACATACTGGGCTGAATAACCTATCAGGCTGTGCTGAATGCACATAAGACCTGACTTAGGCATTGGTTCAGGTTACCTGAATCATGTAAGTCCAAAGCAAAAAAGTTATTTATGCTATAGGACAAGAGACAAAGAGAATGTCAGTAAGACTCCAATAAGACAAACATTCAGGCTAAGTTATTAACAAGAGACTCAGAGTATTGAATGTACGAGGAAGGACAAATGTCTGAAGGTCAACTAGCCGTTCGAACGGATAGCCAATGATCTTTCGACACGTATGTACGGAGTATGCGTAGCATTTAATGAGGCATTTAATGCGTCAGAGAGTTGCAGGCGGCGGGACAAACTTGCCAGATTAAGCATGGCGATTAGGTCAACAGTACATCTAGCCTGCAACCACCCTAAAATAGGAAAGATTTGATTTGATCTCCTCCAACGGATCTATTTTGAATCTTGCCTATAAATATGGAGAGTCTTGCACCCATTCAAGGCTAACGGGAAATTTCCAAGCGAAAGCTCTCAAGAATCCAAGCACTCAGAGCATACTTTGAACAACACTCTGCAATTAAATTTCCCTAGTGTTGTAGTAGGATTCTTTCTATATTTTCTTAGATCAATAGCTCTAATATTTAGCATTGTTTTGTACTACTAGAGCTATCCTAGTTGGAAACCAAGAATACCAAACCACTCATGGTGTGAGATTGATTGGTTAGAAGGACTGGGACTTGTAAAACGCCCAGGGGTCAGTTCCTAAGAGAGGAAGTTGGCTATTCGTGTCCCTTGGAACGTAAAACCCAAGTACCTATCCTCAGGGTTTTGAGGATAGCTTACTGTTAAATCAGGCCGTGGATGTAGAAGTTGGTTATCTCCGAACCACGTTACAAAGACCATTGTGTGCCGATTTACATTCTTGTTCAGGATCATAACTGTCATCATACTAAACTGAACATTCTGCATTGTTCTTATATTCTGGACTGAATCAATCATCCTGAATCCTAATACTGTGCACTCAGCCTTAACCACCAGTTTACTAAGCATACTCAGAGAAAATGTTTTCAGAAACTAAAACGAGTAGAAACTAAGGGCTCACTTTCCGCACGTACTCTAGCTCACAAAAATAGTAGTCCAACTGACTAGCTTCCGAGCAGTCAGTAGGTTTGTTATCTCTACTGAGCTTCCGAGCACTTTACTCACACTAAGCTTATCTGACTCATTACTGAATGGTCCCAGCTGCCCTTGTGGACCCTCAGCTTACTGAGTAATTCATGAAATCCTGACTGAGCGTGTTAGAGCATTTTTCCGAGTCTTTCAGAAAAATCTGACATCAGTGTATTCCCCCCCATACACTGATTATACTCGTTTCAGGACCAACAACCAGTAAGAAAGTAACACGTATGTACGGAGACTGAAGAACATTTAATGCTTCTCAGAGGTGCAGGCGGTGGATCAGAAACTTTGCCATACTAGGTATGGTCCATGTCAGACAAGGACAACCAGAACTTGTACCTACCCTAAATAGGAAGGTTTGAAACGGATCAATTCCAATGGATCTATTTCAAACCTCCCTATAAATACAGAAGGTCTTGCACCCATTCAAGACTAACGGGAAATTTCCAAGAGAAACTCTCAAGATTCCAAGCATTCAAAGCACATTTGAAACAACACTTTGAAACCTTAAATTTCCCTAGTGTTGTAGTAGGAATCTATTCTGTATATTTGATTAGAGTATTGATCCCACCTTTAACACTGATTTGTTAGAGGGATCAATACAAACTAGTTGGAAAACGTGAATACCAAACCCCTCAGGTTGTGAGTTGGTTGGTAGGAAGGACTGGGACTTGTAAAACCACCCAGGGGTCAGTTCCTAAGAGAGGAAGTTGGCTACTCGTGTCCCTTGGCACGTAAAAATCAAGTACCTATCCTCAGGGTTTTGAGGATAGCTTCATGTTCAATCAGGTCGTGGACGTAGGAGTTGGTTATCTCCGAACCACGTTAAAAAGACCCTTGTTTGCTAATTTACTATTTGCTCAGGATCATAATTGTCATCATATTACACTGAAGCATACTTGCATTGTTTTTGGAAAACCATCAGGACTGACTTTGTCATCCTGACCTTAAAACTGTGCACCAGCCTTAACCACGTTTTTCACTAAGCAAACTGATAAGTTTTCAGAAACTAAAACGAGTAAAAACTTAAGGGGTCACATTCCGCACTAAACTGAGCTCACTGAGATAGTAGTCCAACTAACTAACTTCCGAGCGGTCAGTAGGTTTGTTATCTCTACTGAGCTTCCGAGAGCACAACTCTGACTTAGCCTATATGGTTCATCACTGATCCATCCCTGCTGCCCCTGAGGACCATCAGTTTGAGAGAACATTTTAGGATCTTCCTGACTAAGTCTGAAAGAGCATTTTCCTGAGATTTCGAGAGAATCTGATATCAGTGTATTCCCCCCATACGCTGATTATACTCATTTCGGGACCAACAACTTCTAATGAGAAGTTCCAGCTGGATGATGGAGCTGCAAAGGTTGATGAAAAGTTGTACAGTATCTTAGTTGGCTCCTTAATCTACTTGACAAACACAAGACCTGATATTGTTTATTCAGTAAGTTTGATCTCAAGATTCATGCATAATCCAAGCAAGATACACTTTGCTGCAGCTAAATGAATTCTTTGATATCTTTAAGGAACAAGGAAGTTTGGCACCAAATATGTCAAAGAAATGAATGATAAGCTCATTATTTTCACTAATAGTGATTGGGCTGGTTCACTTGATGACCGAAAAAGCACATCTGGATACATATTCTACTTAGTATAAAAATTTATTTCTTGGGCATCAAAGAAGCAGAAGACGGTTTCGCTCTTATCAGCTGAAATAGAGTATATTGATGCATCTAATGCAGCTTGTGAAGCTGTTTGGTTAAGAAGAGTGCTTGAAGATATTCAGCAGAATCAAATTTGTCCAACAACATTTTTCTGTGACAATATGTCAACTATTGTAATGACAAAATATCCAGTTTTCCATGTAAGGTCAAAACACATCGAGTTGCGGCATCACTTCATAAGGGGTCTCGTAACTGAACAAGAAATTCAGCTAGAGTTCGTGAACACAAAATTAGCAACTTGCTAATGGCTTTATGAAACATTAACTTCAGAAAAACATGAGCAATTTAGAGGACATGTTAACATTAAAAATTTAGAGAGGGTGTTGAAAGTAATTTTAACTAAGAGATTGTCCAACTTCATTGCAAACATATGAGGAGACAGTCAAATGGGTAAAATGAATGTTCCAAGAAAGTTGCTAAATGAATATATTCATTGAAAGCATGCATTAAACAATTCATATAAATAGTTGTACTTACCTTCTATGATTTCAACATGAAGAAGAAAAAATATGAGCATAATTATTCTAGCAAATAAAAGTATCATTTTGCACTTAAATAGATATTCTACCTCTCAATATAATCTTCATACCCCAACAATAATTAGCAGTTTTAGGTCTAGCATGAATCAGCCTGCCCGTTTTCAAAATGAAAAAAATGAAAGTTTTAGTTTGATAAGTTAACACAATATAATTCAAGGTTTAATGGAATAATTAAAATAGATTAAAACAATTATTCGTTATGTCTTAGTCTGTTTGTATCACAAAACTGTAAATTATTCGTTGTCTGTCTCATGTAAGTGTATCTAATCTAGTGAGGAATTGGAGTTACGCTAAGTAGTCATGGTTGTAATGTACATATGTATTGAGGGCGAAGGGATCCCTAAACCCTTACACATATTCATTTGCAATAAAATTTATGTTTCTTAGGAAAAAAAACATCCTTCATATTCCTTAAAAATTATAATCACTTTATCTTTATTTATTTTCACCTTCCAACCAACATTTAATTACTTAAATTGTCACTCAAATGATTTATATTTTATCAATTTAATTTATTTACTTTATAAAATTTTCTTGAAACATGTGCTCAGTTTTAGTGGACGGAGAAGTATCCAATATCATCATAATGCCTTTGATGGACTTTTGACCTACTAACAATTTTAATTATAAAGTTCAGCATCTCTAGTTTATTTCTCAGTTTTTAAATATGTTAAATATTGGGCATACATATGTAAGCATTAGGATGCTTGAGATGAAATGTCTCGGAGTGCCTGTATGCACTGGTTTAGTACCCATCCGATAATATTATTTAAGTAGGGGCACAACTACGAATGTAATTAAATATATATTTCATTGTTGAATATTTACAAACATTTAAGTTTTCACCTTAAATATATATCCTTAACCTAAGCATTTTATACAATTAATTTTTTATTTCACATGAAAAATCAGTTAAATAACTGGATTTGACATGATTCAAATTTTCTAGATAACTTCTATAAAATTAGAGGTTAGTCGTAGATGTGAATTTTTCATTGTTGCATGCTTGTAATCTTTCTAATCGATCAATGCTTGACATAAGAATTAGCCACTCAGTACCTTGTAATGGTGATAAATAATAGTACAATTTATACAGATAAAAAAAATAATAATACAATTTATATAAGTTTATGTAATACACCTTATATGAGTTTACAGTTTGCCAGCATCCCCGGAATTTGGGAGCTTTGTACTCTGTTTTTTCCTTTTTATCTGTATAAATAAAATCACATTTGCCTTATATGAGTTTTGATCGTGTTATTAAACATAAGCCATGCATTAATTTTTATCATGAGTATAGAATTTAAAAGAGAAGAAATTATTACATTATTCTTATATAATATAATGCACTAAATGATTTAAAGTTTTTCTAACATCAAGTATGGTTTATTTCTCTTTAAGGTTGGAGAATGGATTTTGGAGCAAGTAACTAGGTGAATCTCTTACAATCTAAGTAATCTCTTATGATCTAGTGATGAGTATGCAAGAGTAGTGGAAGATTACCATGATCATGCATTTTCTACTCGAGCAGAAGGTGATCAAAATACCTGCCCATGTAAGGAGTGTTATAATCATTTTTGGCATCATAGAGTTAAAGTGTATAATCATTTGATTTTCAATCGCATTATTCCAGGAATTAAACAATGGTCCATTGATGAGAAAGGTATATCCACTATGCCAAATAAAGCAATGGATTCTGATAACTATTGGCGGAGCATGGATGATGATATGGAAAGGTTTTTATATGATACTCATAGATATTTAATTGACAAAATTTCTACTGATGATCAGGGGCACTTCCATTAAGATATTGTTGGTCCCGAAACGAGTATAAATCAGTGTATGGGGGGAATACACTGATGTCAGATTTTTTCGAAATCTCAGGAAATTTCTCTTTCAGACTTAGACAGGAAGCTCCTGAACTGTTCAGTCTACTGATGGTCCTCAGGGGCAGTAGGGACGGATCAGTGAAGAACAAAATAGGCTAAGTCAGAGTTGTGCTTTCAGAAGCTCAGTAGAGATAACAATCCTACTGACCGCTCGGAAGCTAGTCAGTTGGGCTACTATCTCAGTAAGCTCAGATTAGTGCGGAATGTGAGCCCTTATGTGTTTACTCGATTTAGTTCTGAAAACTTTATCAGTTTGCTTAGGGGAAACGTGGTTAAGGCTGGTGCACAGCTTACTAATCAGGATGACAAGTCAGTCCTGATGGTTTTATAAAACAATGCAAGGATGCTCAGTTCAATATGTATGACAATTATGATCCTGAACAAATAGTAAATCAGCACTCAAGGATCTTTTTAACGTGGTTCGGAGATAACCAACTCCTACGTCCACGACCTGATTGAACAGGAAGCTATCCTCAAAACCCTGAGGATAGGTACTTGGGTTTTACGTGCCAAGGGACACGAGTAGCCAACTTCCTCTCTTAGGCAAAGCTTTAGTCAAAATGTCAGCTCTCTGTTTATCAGTAGGGACTCTCTCCATCCTGATGTCCTTCTTCTCAACATGATCTCTGATAAAGTGATGCCTGATGTCTACATGCTTACACCTTGTGTGTAAGACTGGGTTTTGGGATATGGCAATGGCACTATTATTGTCACAATAAATTGGGACTTCAGTGGCCTCAATTTGGTAATCTCTCAGTTGTTATTTCAGCCAAAGGATCTGAGAGCAATAACTGTCTGCTGCCATATACTCAGCCTCTGTAGTAGACATTGCAACACTGGTTTGCTTCTTAGAAAACCAAGAGATCAGTTTACTCCCTAGAAACTGACATGTGCCTGTAGTTGATTTCCTATCAAGCCTACAGCCTCCATAATTTGCATCTGAATAGCCAGTCAGTTCTAGATTGTCATCAGAGGGATATCAAAGTCCTAAATTGACTGTACCCTTCAAGTATTTCAATATATTTTTTGCACTCTCTAGATGACTCTTCTTTGGATCAAACTAATACCTTACACAAACTCCGACTGCAAAAGTGATGTCAGGATGACTTCCAGTAAGGTACAATAAGAATCCTATTAGTGCCCTATATTCAGTCTGATTTACCGAGACTCCTTCTTTGTCAGGATCCAGCTTCTCATTTGTGTTCATGGGAATACGTGAGACTTTGCTGGACTGAACTCCGAATTTCTGAATCAAGTCCCTCGCATACTTAGACTGATTAATGAAAATTCCGGAGTCAGATTGCCTAACTTGGAGACCCAGAAAGAAGTTCATTTCCCCTATCATTGACATCTCAAATTTCCCAGTCATCAACTTGGAGAATTTCTCACAAAGCTTCAGATTAGGAGATCCAAATATTATGTCATCCACATAAATCTGAACCAGAAGAATGTCCTCCCCTTCGGATATCCGAAAGAGGGTCCTGTCCACTGTTCCTTTCACGAACCCGTGGTCTATCAGGAATTGGGAAAGTGTATCATACCAAGCTCTCGGAGCTTGCTTCAGGCCATAAAGAGCTTTCTTCAGGTGATATACCTTGTCACCAACTTCGAACCCTGGAGGTTGCTCAACATAGACCTCCTCGTTCAGTACACCATTCAGAAAAGCACCCTTCACATCCATCTGATACACTTTGAACTTCTTGAATGTTGCATATGCCAAAAACAGCCTGATTGCCTCTAACCTTGCGACCGGAGCAAAGTTCTCATCATAGTCGATTCCCTCGGCCTGAGAGTAACCCTTTGCGACTAGTCTGGCCTTATTTCTGACAACAACATTCTTCTCATCCCTCTTGTTCTTAAAAACCCACTTGGTGCCAATAACATGTTGACGCCTAGGTCTCTCAACTAACTCCCAAACCTGATTCCACTCAAACTGATTGAGCTCATCCTGCATGGCTAAGATCCAGTTGGGGTCCGCAAGAGCTTCTTCTATGCTCTTAGGTTCCTGATCACTCTGGAAACAACAAAACATAGCGCTTTTGCCAAAGGACAACCTCGTCCTGACCCCCTCATTGACTTCACCAATGATATCAGCCAATGAGTGATCATCTAGCCACCGCCTCCTGCTGACGGCTGCACTGGGAGCTGTTGACGTCCCTTCGCCTGATCCTGAAACATTAGACTCGACAATAACAGGCAAAGAAGCAGAACGAGCAAGAACAGTGGATACTGAGTCATTTTCTGAGGGTTGGGCAACATCAGAGACATTGTTTCCCCCTACAGTGTTGGACTCAGTAACTGTCTCAGGTGCAGAAGAATCATCACCGACAGCACGTACCTCAGGTTGAGTCTGTCCCTTCGTTTGAGACTCAACATTCTCCGAGGTTGGGGCATGCTGAGGGTTGCCCTGAGGTCCATCCTGATCTTCATCATCATCATCCCATCCTTTGGGAGCACTGACAAGTTTGATCTTGAATTCAGGATTTTTCAGGCTCAGTCTTGTTACTCTCTTGGTAACCCCCTCAGTGTCAGGACTTGGAACCTGTTTTCTACGCACTGATGCAGTCTCATCAAACACAACATGAGGTGTTTCCTCCACACAAAGGGTCCGACAGTTATACACCCTAAAAGCTTTACTGACTGAGGAGTAACCTAAGAAAACTCCCTCATCAGATTTGCTATCAAAGGCTTTCAGCTGGTCTTTCCAATTATTCAGGATGAAACACTTACACCCAAAAATATGGAAATAAGAGATGCGAGGCTTCCTCTTGTTCCAAGTTTCATAAGGTGTCTGAGTATGTTGTTTGTTCAGCAAAGATCGGTTCTGAGTGTAGCAAGCAGTATTGATTGCTTCAGCCCAGTACTGCTTGGGCAGTCCTGACTCAGCCAGCATGGTCCTGGCAGCTTCCTTCAGGGTCCGGTTCCTTCTTTCAGCTACCCCATTCTGCTGAGGGGTCCTGGCTGCAGAAGTCTCATGAGCTATACCATGGTTAGTACAAAAGTCAGTTATAATAGAGTTTATAAACTCTGTTCCTCGATCTGATCGGATCCTGATAATGCTCTGACCCTGTTCAGTACTCAATTGCTTGAGTAACTCCGGAAGCTTGACCTGAGTCTCCTTCTTGTTCAGCAAGAAAATAACCCATGTGTACCTGGAATAATCATCAACAACAACAAGGGTATATTTCCTACCATTTATGCTGACAGGAGTAACTGGACCAAAGAGATCCATGTGCACGAGCTGAAGCACTCTATCAGTTGAGAAGGCTTCTTTCTCTTTGAATGAGGCTTTGGTTTGCTTGTCTTCCTGACATGCTCCGCACACGTGGTCTTTGCTAAAAACTTCATTAGGTAGACCATCTACAAGAGAAAGTCTAGAAATTTTGTTAATAATCTTGAAGTTTAAGTGAGTTAGGCGTTTATGCCAAAGCCAACTGATCTCAGAGGAGCTCTTAGCCACCAAACAAGTTTCAGGAGGGCTGCTCTTGAAGTCAGCAAAATATACATTGCCCCTCCTGACACCTGTAATCAGAACCTGTAGTGTAGATTTGTCCTTCACAAGAGACATGTTAGATGTAAATTCTACACTATATCCTCGGTCACAGAACTGACTAACCGAGAGTAAGTTATGTCTCAGTCCCTCAACATATGATACATTCAGTACACGGACAGAGCCAATAACAAGGGTTCCGAATCCCCTGGTGAAACCCTTAGAGTTATCACCAAAGGTAACCTGCGGGCCTTCCTGAGCTACATAATCCTGAAGGAGATCACGAAATCCGGTCATGTGCCTGGAACACCCTGAGTCCAAGTACCAGTCCTTCATCAGATCCTCCTTCTTCTTCTTGTAGCCCGTAGCGACTTGAAAAGAATCAGGCCTCAGGTACCCATCTCGTATTGGATCCTACAGAGTCAGCCATACCCTTCGGGATCCAGATTTGTTTGACAATTCTGATAGCATCAGAAGTGTAAACCTGTCTCCCAGAAACATCAACATACACAGTCTTCTTCCTTTGTGCCTGGGAAGTTGAGGGTGTATGGGTGTCAGCCTGAGGTTCAGGAGCCCTGGATTGATTCTTAGGGGCGGGCCTCCTATTCCTTCTGGGCCTGGGTGCATTGAGCTGGGGTCTGTCCTGAGAAGGAGCAGCTCGGGCCTGACCTCTTGGCACTTGAGGTCTGGCCTGAGTGTTATCGGAGTCAGGTCTCCGTTGCCTTTCAGAGGCCACCTGGTTTGTCCTTCTCCTTTGAGGATTGGGACACTCCTGATGGGCTCTGTGTCCTGCCTGAGGATTTTGGACCTCAGTAGTCCTTGGCCTTACCTGAGGCCTCCTCTGACCGGAGTTCCTTCTACCCTGAGCATTTCTAGGCTGAGTCTGAGAAGTGCTAGGGGCGGAATTCTTTCCAGCTTAAGGATTCCTAGGCTGAGCCTTGGAGTTCCCTTGGTCTGTCTTCCTCGACTCTGGATGAGGAGCCTTGGCCTTTCCCTTAGGTTTCGGCCTTGGTTCCTCAATCCTTTGCCTGACAGGTTCAGCAGACATTTTCTCCTTCCCTTTGCCTTTATCCTGACGAGCAACACTTGGGCTCTTGTCGTCAGTTTGGGCAGGGACAAACTTCTTCTGAGAGTTGCTCCCTGAAGCACCTCTCTTCTTCTTGCCCTTTGGGCCTTTTGAGGCATCATAGCCTAACCCAGCTTTAGCACCATCGGTCAGCTGAGAGAAACTTGTTAACTCATCAACCACTTGGGTAGATGTGTGTAACTTCTTCAGCTTAACCTCAAGATGCCCATTTGTTTCTTTCAGGGCCTCAATTTCAGTGGTGTACTGAAGCACCAACTCTTCGTGAGCTTTCTCTTTTGAGATCAGCTCAAGATCCCAAGCAGTTTGCTCAGCACAAAGGCGAGCTTGCCACTCAGTTTCGAACATCACTCTTAGAGCGATTTGCTCAATCATCAGTTGTTCCTGAGCTAGGAACAGATCAGTGTCACTAGTCTCAATCAGCGAGCTGATTACACCTTTCAGTCTTTCCACTTCCAGTGGAGCTCCATCATGCTTGTTCCGAGCATGAAGCAGCTCTTCCTGAAGATGTACTAATCTGAGGGCTTCCTCAGTATCTCTCACTCTGAGAGACTCAGTTAACTGATCGTTTTCCCCACTCAGCTGTGTATTCATATCCACTGTGTGAGTATGAGTCTTCTGCAGCCTTGAGAAGTCAACCATCAATTGCTCTAGAGCGAGCTGAAGGTCGAGTTCTCCTGCTGAGTCTGAGCTAAGCTCAGGTGCGTGATCAGGAGAAGAGGCAGAAGAACATACCTCATCATCTGCCATCAGGCAGAGGTCATCATACTCCTCATCGGAGAAGAGATCAGGGGACCGGCGTCCTGGGCCATCTGAATCTGAGGAATCCTCAGCAAGCATTGCTCTCCGGTCTGATGCCCTGAGCTCTCTCTTGGCTCTCCGATCCTCTCGCTCACGAGCACTGAGCTCCGGACAATCATACTGATAATGTTCGGTCTTCTTGCAGTGGTAGCACTGATCTACATCAGAAGCAAACTTCTTGTCAGTGTACCTTTTATCTGATGACTCCGTCCTGCTCCCTGATGATCGTTCAGGTTTGGAGCTGGATCTTCTGGGCTCATCATCTCTCCTCTTCTCATCTCTTCGCCGCTCAGGCTCATCACGATCTCTCCTGGAATCTGAACCCCTCCTCTCTTCCCTCCGGGGGCTCGATCTCCTGGGGCTGGAGTACAAGCGATCACGACTGTCAGTATAAAATTTCTTATACCTTCTGAATCGAGAGTTCAGTTTCTCGAAATGCCGCACCATCAGGTTGTATTCCAAGGCCAGCTCATCCTTATTCATGTCCTTTAGAGACTTAGAGCCAGATCCAGCCTCAGGCTTAGGAGTAGCTTTAAGAGCCACGCTCTTCTCCTTTTCAGGAGTCTTCTCCTCACTGACAACACCCTCCTTCTTCCTTTTATCGAGGTCGAATTCCAGAGCCTTTAACTCTGAGAATAGGTGAGAGTGAGTAATGTTGGTGAGATCCTGAGTATTTTTCAACAAGATTACTCCTGTGTCCCATCTTTCAGGGAGACAGTTCAGGATTTTAGAAGACACCTCCCTCTTGGGAAACTCCTTCCCAAGGGTTGCTAGCTCGTTCATCATCTTAATGAACCGAGCTTCCATCTGATCGATGGACTCTCCCTCTAACATCCGGAAGGCCTCAAACTTCCTGATCGCAAGATCTCTCTTGTTCTCCTTGATCTTTTCTGATCCCTCACTCATCTCCCTCAAGGCATCCCAGATCTCCTTTGCCATCTTCAGGTGCATGATCCTGACCGAATTCTCGTAAGAAACGGTGTGGAGTATAATGTTCTTAGCAACATTATACAGTCCGATTTTCTTAATCTGATAAGAATTAAGCTCGGACCTCTCCACTTCTTCATCTCCGGCGGCTGGAACAGGAACATTGCCAGCAACGGGCCAGGTTGTCTGAAGATTCCTCATGAATTTGATCGGACCTTGCTCAATCACCAATGGCATCTGATCATGGATGGAATAGAGATGTGCGAGTACCCAGAATTTCCAATAGTCATAATTATCAATAGAGAATTCAGGAAGACTGCCTTCAAGGCGTTTAGAACCGGATGCCATGTATGCAGGTTTTCAGAAACAGATCTGTTCAGTTGACCACCAAAAGTTTCTCCTCAGAAACTGTTGGTAAGCAAAGTTAGTGGTCTTTTGAACCACTGCTCTGATACCACTTGTTGGTCCCGAAATGAGTATAATCAGTGTATGGGGAGGAATACACTGATGTCAGATTTTTCTGAAAGACTCAGAAAAATGCTCTAACACGCTCTGTCCGGATTTCCTGAATTACTCAGTATGCAGAATGTCCACAGGGGTAGTAGGGACTGTTCAGTAACGAGTCAGATAAGCTGAGTGTGAGTAAAGTGCTCGGAAGCTCAGTAGAGATAACAAACCTACTGACCGCTCGGAAGCTAGTCAGTTGGACTACTATCTCAGTGAGCTAGAGTACGTGCGGAAAGTGAGCCTTTAGTTTCTACTCATTTTAGTTTCTGAAAACGTTTTCTCTGAGTTTGCTTAGTAAATTGGTGGTTAAGGCTGAATGCACAGTATTAAGATTCAGGATGATTGATTCAGTCCTGAATATAAAATTAATGCTGAATGTTCAGTTTAAGTATGATAACAGTTATGATCCTGAACAAGAATGTAAATCAGCACACAAGGGTCTATTTAACGTGGTTCGGTGATAACCAACTCCTACGTCCACGGCCTGATTTAACAGGAAGCTACCCTCAAAACCCTGAGGATAGGTACTTGGGTTTTACGTGCCAAGGGACACGGATAGCCAACTTTCTCTCTTAGGAACTGACCCCTTGGGCGTTTTACAAGTCCCAGTCCTTCTAACCAACCAATCTCACACCCTGAGTGGTTTGGTATTCTTGGTTTCCAACTAAGATAGCTCTAGCAATACAAAACAATGCTAAATATTAGAGCTATCGATCTAAGCAGATACAGAGTGAATCCTACTACAACACTAGGGAAATTTAATTGCAGAGTGTTGCTTATAGTATGCTTTGAGTGCTTGGATTCTTGAGAGCTTTCGCTTGGAAATTTCCCGTTAGTCTTGAATAAGTGCAAGGCTCTCCATATTTATAGTCGAGATTCAAAATAGATCCGTTGTAGGAGATCTACCCAAATCTTTCCTATTTTAGGGTGGTTGCAGGCTAGATGTACTGTTTACCAAATCACCAAGCTTAATCTGGCAATTTTGTCCCGCCGCCTGCAACTCTGAGACGTATTAAATGCCGCATTAAATGCTACACAGACTTCGTACATACGTGTCAAAAGATCATTGGCTTTCCGTTCAAACGGCTAGTTGATCTTCTGACATTTGTCCTTTCTCGTACATTCAGTACTCTGAGTCTCTTGTTAATAACTCAGTCTGAATGTTTGTCTTTATCAGAGTCTTGCTGACATTCTCTTTGTTTCTTGGTCTCATAGCATAAATAACCTTTTTGCTTTGGTCTTACATGATTCAGGTAAACTGAACCAATGCCTAAGTCAGGTGTTATGTGCATTCAGCACGGCCTGATAGGTTATTCAGCCCAGTATGTGTAATCTTTTTTATTTGTACTTACATGATTCAGGTAAACAGAACCAAGACCTAAGTCAGGTCTTATGTGCATTCAGCACAGCCTGATAGGTAACACATACTCTTCACAGACTAAGTTCTGTCCTGAGTATGCTTAGTGTACTCAGTAGAAACATCAGCCAATGGTACTTCAGGATTGTCTTCAGGACGGATCATCAGGCTTCGCTCTTCAGCTTCAGTTCAGGCAATCTTCAGCAAGACTGACTCTGACTTCTTCAGGATGGATTGCACATCAGACTTCAGTAAATTGGGTTGACTCCAATATTCTTCAGTCTTCAGCATGTTCCCCCTGAACTGAATTCCTAACCTAACTATCCTGAACTAGACAAACATGAACAACTGTACTTAGGCAAATTCATCAGGGGTTTTGGGATCTAATCAAAATACTCAGATTGTCCCAACAGAAGGACAAACCAAATATCCCCTGAAAGGCAATGGAGACCTGACTCCGATAACACTCAGTCCAGACCTCAAGTGCCTACAGGTCAGGCCCGAGCTGCTCTTTTTCAGAACAGACAGCAGCCCAATGCACCCAGGCCAAGGAGGAACAGGTGGCCCGCCCCCCAGGAACAAATCCAGGGCTCCTGAGACTTAGGCTGACACCCATACACCATCGACTTCGCAGGCACAAAGGAAGAACAGAACGGTGTATGTTGATGTTTCAGGGAGACAGGTTTACACTTCTGATGTCATCAGAATTGTTAAACAAATCTGGATCCCGAAGGGTATGGCTGACACTGTAGGACTCAATACGAGATGGGTACCTGAGACCTAATTCTTTTCAGGTCGCTGCGGGCTACAAGAAGAAGAAGGAGGATCTGATGAAGGACTTGTACTTGGACTCAGGATGCTCCAGGCACATGATCGGATTTCGTGATCTCCTTCAGGACTACGTAACTCAGGAAGGCCCGCAGGTAACCTTTGGTGATAACTCTAAAGGTTTCACCAGAGGATTCGGTACTCTTGTTGTTGATTCTGTTAAAGTGCTTAATGTATCCTATGTTGAGTGTCTTAGCATAACCTACTTTCGGTCAGTCAGTTTTGTGATTGAGGATATAGTGTAGAGTTTACATCTAACATATGCCTTGTGAAGGACAAATCTACACTGCAGGTTCTGATAACAGGTGTCAGGAGAGGCAACGTTTATTTTGCTGACTTCAAGAGCAGCTCTCTTGAAACTTGTTTGGTCACTAAGAGCTCATCAGAGCTCAGTTGGCTTTGGCATAAACGCCTGAGTCACTTAAACTTCAAGATTATTAACAAAATCTCTCGACTTTCTCTTGTAGAGGGTCTACCAATTGAAGTTTTTAGCAAAGATCACGTGTGCGGAGCATGTCAGGAAGGCAAGCAAACCAAAACTTCATTCAAAGAGAAAGATGCCTTCTCAACTGACCGAGTGTTTCAGCTCCAGCACATGGATCTCTTTGGTCCAATTACTCTTGTCAGAATGAATGGTAGGAAATATACCCTTGTTGTTGTTGATGATTATTCCAGGTACACATGGGTTATTTTCTTGCTGAACAAGAAGGAGACTCAGGTCAAGCATCCAGAGTTACTCAAGAAATTGAGTACTGAACAGGGTCAGAGCATCGTCAGGATCAGATCAGATCGGGGAACTGAGTTTATTAACTCAATTATAACTGATTTTTGTACTGACCTTGGTATTGCTCATGAGACTTCTGCAGCTAGGACCCCTCAGCAGAATGGGGTAGCTGAGAGAAGGAACCGAACCCTGAAGGAACCTGCCAGGACCATGTTGGCTGAGTCAGGACTGCCCAAGAAGTACTGGGCTGAAGCAATCAACACTGCTTTCTACATTCAGAACCGATCTATGCTGAACAAACAACATGCTCAGACACCTTATGAGACTTGGAATAAAAGGAAGTCTCGCATCTCCTATTTCCATATATTTGGGTGTAAGTGTTTCATCCTGAACAATGGGAAAGACCAGCTTAAAGCCTTTGATAGCAAGTCTGATGAGGGAGTTTTCTTAGGATACTCCTCAGTCAGCAAATCTTTCAGGGTGTATAACTATCGGACCCTTTGTGTGGAGGAAACACCTCATGTTGTGTTTGATGATACTGCATCTGTGCGTAGAAAACAGGTTCCAAGTCCTGACACAGAGGGGGTTACCACGTGGGTGACAAGACTGAGCCTGAAGAATCCTGAATTCAAGATCAAACTCGTGAGTTCTCCCAAGGGATGGGATGATGATGATGATGATCAGGATGGACCTCAGGCCAACCCTCAGCAAGCCCCAGCCTCGGAGAATGTTGAGTCTCAGACGGAGGCACAGACTCAACCTGAGGTACGTACTGTCGGTGATGATGCTTCTGCACCTGAGACAGTTACTGAGTCCAACTCTGTAGGGGGAAACAATGTCCCTGATATTGTACAACCCTCAGGAAATGACTCAGTATCCCCTGTTCTTGCTCGTTCCGCTTTTTTGTCTGTTATTGTCGAGACTAACATTTCAGGATCAGGCGAGGGAACTTCAGCAGCTCCCAGTGCAGCCGTTAGCAGGAGGCGGTGGCTAGATGATCACTCATTGGCTGATATCATTGGTGATATCAATGAGGGGGTCAGGACAAGGTTATCCTTTGGTGAGAGTGCTATGTTTTGTTGTTTCCTGAGTGATCAGGAACCTAAGAGCATAGAAGAAGCTCTTGCTGACCCCAACTGGATCCTAGCCATGCAGGATGAGCTCAATCAGTTTGAGCGAAATCAGGTTTGGGAGTTAGTTGAGAGACCTAGGCGTCAACATGTTATTGGCACCAAGTGGGTCTTCAAGAACAAGAGGGATGAGAAGAATGTTGTTGTCAGAAACAAGGCCAGACTAGTGGCAAAGGGTTACTCTCAGGCCGAATGGATCGACTATGACGAGACCTTTGCTCCGGTCACAAGGTTAGAGACAATCATGCTATTTTTAGCTTATGCAACATTCAAGAAGTTGAAGGTGTATCAGATGAACGTAAAGAGTGCTTTTTTGAATGGTGTACTGAATGAGGAGGTTTATGTGGAACAACCTCTAGGGTTCGAAGTTGGTAACAAGGTTTATCACCTGAAGAAAGCTCTTTATGGCCTGAAGCAAACTCCCAGAGCTTGGTATGATACACTTTCCCAGTTCCTGAGACCACAGATTCATAAAAGGATCAGTGGACAGGACCCTCTTCAGGATATCCGAAGGGGAGGACATACTCTTGGTTCAGATTTATGTGGATGACATAATATTTGGATCTTCCAACCTGAAGCTTTGTGAGAAATTCTCCAAGCTGATGATTGGAAAATTTGAGATGTCAATGATGGGAGAGATGAACTTCTTTCTAGGTCTTCAGGTCAGACAAACTGACTCCGGAATCTTCATAAATTAGTCCAAGTATGCGAGGGACTTGATTCAGAAGTTTGGAGTTCAGTCCAGTAAAGTCTCACGTATTCCCCTGAACACAAATGAGAAGTTGGATCCTGACAAGGAGGGGACCTCAGTGAATCAGACTGAATATAGGGCATTGATTGGATCTTCATAATCCTGACTGCAAGTTATCCTGACATCACTTATTGATTAGGGT
Source organism: Prunella vulgaris (assembly GCA_026898435.1). Lineage (NCBI taxonomy): Eukaryota > Viridiplantae > Streptophyta > Magnoliopsida > Lamiales > Lamiaceae > Prunella > Prunella vulgaris. The sequence continues at coordinate 21,756 of JAPKLY010000063.1, forward strand.
CTTAATTGCATGTTTTTGCATCCATTTCTACATGGTTTTGATGTGCTTATGTTCATATTTGACCCTAATTTGGTATAAATTGTGCTATTAACCATTTCGTGGCAAGAAAATGTGTTTCGTAGTGAAAACGAGCAAAAATTGGCAAGAGATGAGCAAGTTCGTAAAAGTCCAGAAATTTTGAGTTGATCCAATGGAGGCAAATGATATACCATGTCGAAGAGTTCGAAGAGAGGGTCGCAATGGAAAAAGAATCGAGTCAATCGGAGCTCTAGAACTCAAGATATGAAGAAAATGAGGAAGTCGGGGATCGATCGGACAAGTCGAGGCTGAGCTCGAGCGCAGCCAGGCCAGACTCGTGTGACCATGAGCTTGCACTCATGCGACACACCTCTGGTTCGGGCGATGAAGGCTCGCACGAGTGCTCACACGAGCCTGCACTAGTGAAAGGGTGGCTCTGGTTCGAGCGAGATCAAGCCACACGAGTGCTCACACGAGCCAGACTCGTGTGGTCATGTGCATGGACTCGTGCGACGGTTCGGATGATCCCAATTCAAGGGTAATTTCGTCTTTTCGTGCGTTTAATGAAGGGCATTTTGGACCAAGCATTGTGAGCACTATAAATACTTCAAGGATCAGATTTTCAAGGAGAATGCAAGTCACATTAGTTCATAATCATAGTGAGATTCTTAGATTAGAGAGAGAGGGGTAGTTACTTGTGGGTTTATTAAGATTTCTTCTCACAAATTCTTAGATAACTTTTGATCTACCGCTTTGATCGTTGATCCATTAATTCCTGTGTTCTCGTCTGGTCTAAGGCTACATTCTCACCGATTGAATTTCAATTTCCATTGTCGGATTGCTAGTTAGCATTTTAAAGGTAAATTGTATCTTTCCAATTTTCATTGTAATAGGTAATTCTCTTTACATTTCTTGCTTAATGATGATTGTTCCTAGCTTAATTGTTCTAATGTTTACTCAATTAGCCATGAGCTAATTCCTTTATGTGTTAGTGTATGATTCCTATGGAGTAGTGTAGTGATATGTTGATCTTTTGAATGCTTTGAGTTGTTGTATGATCAATTCTCTACATTGATGGATTGTATGAATGCTTGCATGTGTAGATGATAATTAGGGCCATTAGGGAGTTAGTCTCTTGCGAAAGTAGAGCTATTTTCTTAAACTTTCTTGTATTAAGGCCAATGCATATCAAGTGTTTGATAAAATTCCTAAGATAGTGAGAATTATCTCTAGTGAATTGGATGAACAATTAGAGGCTTTGATATGTTATTAGGGAAACCTTTTACATGTTGGAGTGGCTTGCCCATTGATTATACACAATCTCATTGCATGATAAAGTGATGCTTAACTACATGAAACATAGGATAGTACACTAGCACATATCCCTCACATTTGCTCACTTTGCAACCCAAAGTGATAGGTAGTTTACTTCTTTGACGCATTAGTAGACGATAGATACCTTTCCCCTTCATTGCTTTGTTAGCTAGCCAATTGAAACAACGAATTTTCCTTACAAGTCCCCGTCTCCTTTGGGTTCGATATATTTTAAAACTTGGTCAAGCTTACCACGCTCATAGCAAACACGTACACTTACGTGAGGACTCATTTACACCGAACACTTATGCAGTCGGAGTTTGTGCAAGGTATCAGTCTGATCCGAAGAAGAGTCATCTAGAGAGTTCCAAAAAGATACTAAAATACCTTAAGGGTACTGTCAATTTAGGACTTTGGTATCCCTCTGATGACAACCTAGAACTGACTGGCTATTCTGATGGTGATTATGGAGGCTGTCGGATTGATAGGAAATCAACCACAGGCACATGTCAGTTCTAGGGAGCAAACTAATCTCTTGGTTTTCTAAGAAGCAAACCAGTGTTGCAACATCTACTACTGAGGCTGCGTATATGGCGGCAGGCAGTTGTTGTTCCCAAATCCTTTGGTTGAAGCAACAACTAAGAGACTACCAAATAGAGGCCACTGATGTCCCAATTTATTGTGACAATAATAGTGCCATTGCCATATCCCAAAACCCAGTCTTACACACTAGGTGTAAGCATGTAGATATCAGGCATCACTTTATAAGAGATCATGTTGAGAAGAAGGATATAAGGATGGAGACGATCCCTACTGACAAGCAGAGAGCTGACATCCTGACTAAGGCTCTGCCTGAAACCATGTTTGTTGAGTTGTCAGTAGAGTTAGGACTTCTTGACCCAGGAGTAGATGGTTCAGTAAAAACCTAAGTTCAGAATTGAACAAAGTGGTCAGGAGGGATGACTAACTCAGGATCAGGTTGCTGATAGATGGATGGCTTCCAGGGGGAACAGAAATCAGATTGAGGACTTTCAGGATCATGATAGTCTAGGTTCAGGACACAGATCTCAGGGCTTGTCACCCTGATCGGTCTCAGAGGTATCAGTCAGGTTTCTATACCTGACTGACTGGTATGTATTATTGAACCTTACTTTAATCATGACTTGTTTGCATCATCTCTGATCATGTCTGACACCACATCAATCACAGGATTTTGAAATAGCATCCCAGCTGTTCATTTATTATTCAGTTTTTATTTAATGCAACAATTGGTATTAATTTCAAACATGCTCTGACAAGCATTTAATGCAAGTGTGGGCGGGAACAGTTTTCCATAAAGTTTGAATTATTAACTTTGAAAACTGAATTTGGTAAAGTTTTTATTCCGGATATACCCCTTCATCTAATCCGTTGAGTTTCAAAGGACTTTTAATCAAACCCGTTCATTCAAACTGAATCTTTGGGTATAAAAGGAAGTCTAGTGCACATTTCATAATTTGTGCACTCATATTCTCTTAATCCATACATTCTGCAATCTATTTATCTTGCTTTCTTTGCATCCATGGCTTCTTCCGCTGCTCAATCCCTTGAAGACACAAGGAGGTTTCACTCTGCCATATCTGAGGTAGAATTAAAGGTGTCGTACGAGTGGTTGGTGGATTTCACTCATCGATCCACCATCAAGGAACTCTCTCAGGTCTACGGAGCCATCAATCGGGCTGGGCTCCAAGACTTCGTTACCAAGAAGCCAGCCAGGACCTGCCCTCATCAGATCATAGCCTTCTACACAAATCTGAAGATGAACGGAGACGATGAGTGGGAATCAGTGATTCCACTCAGGAGGTCGGTAGAAAAGAATGGCAAGAAAGTTGTTCAACATTACACTGAGAGGATCCAGGTCAGGGATCTAATCAGGAAGATTTACAAACTGCCCCATTCGATTGATGCTGAGCAGCTCGGTGATTTGATTTCATACAAGGCTGGAGAGGAACAAGCTTGTATGAATGAGTTCCTGATCACCCCCAGGAAATCTTCAGTACCATGAACAAGAAGCTGCTGAAGCCTGCTTACAAGCTTTTGTTCGAAGTCGTTGTCCAAAGCATAATGGGCTTCATGGGAGGCATGGAGCAAATCAGTCAGCCCAAAATCAGGGGCCTGGCTGCCATTGTGGACAACGCAAGGATCGACTGGGAGAAGTATTTTCTTCAAAAACTTGTCCAGGAGTCAAAGAAGGTGAGGATGGATGGAGATAAGATAGTCCTTGACAAAAATCCTCACTTTGGGTCAAGGCTATTAGTGATGCTTCTGGATCTTCTCGGGGATATCGATCGGGAAGGATGCGAAGCCTTTAAGGACAAGCACATACTCTTCAAGAACTCTGCTGACACGATAAAAAGGATGCTTGACATTGAAGTCAAGAAGGTGTCAAGAGGCAGAGGCAAAGGCAAAGGCAAGACAACCAGTTCCAAAGTTCAGGATGAGCAAGTGAAGAAAGCCCCTACAAAGGTGAAGGTGAAAGGGATCGTTATCTCTGAGCCGACTGAGAAGGTATCTTTGTTGAGGGATGAGCCCTCCGACACTGAATCTGACCAGCCTGAACTCAGGTCAGTTTCAGTCACCATCGTTGCGGCCCCATTAGCTTCAGTGGCCCCTGCTGCACCCCTATCGACAGAACTCACGGCTGCTTCAGCCACTGAGAAGACGCCTCAGGAGGAGGTGACTCAGAGTCAGGGGAAAAAGCAGCTGAGGAGGAGATCAGGTTGGAGGTAAACCCTGATGCAGTTGTGATAGACGTGGTCCATGCAATTGAAGAGGATGTGGCTCAGGTTGAGCCTGGTGTTGCTCAGGAGGAGCAAGGAGGTGACGAGGAAGTTGTTGCCCAGGAGGGGCATGGGAGCTCGGATGGAGGTGAGGAAGAGAAGGAGGATAAGGAAATGGAGACTCAGGATGAGGAGCTCCATGATGTGGATGTTGAAAATGTACAAGGCCGGAAATGGACTGTCTCCAATGATGCTGAATCCGAGTCTGATCATCCGTAGACAGCTGAAGAAGAAACTCAGGAGGAGTCTAACCCACCAAAGATAACTCCATTTGAGATGGACGCCAGGTGTCAGGCCATTAGATTTGTCAATCAGAACTTTCCTGACTTGGAGGAGTCTTATGGTGAGGAGGTCATTAGACTCAGGGTCTTGGTGATGATGAGGAAGGCCTCGGTACCTGAAGTTGCTGCCCTGATCCAAGCAATTGGAGAAGACAATCTCAGGGATGAAGAGCAGAGAATCTTAGACAGATTTGGGCTTCGTACTTATGCCCAAGTCGTCAATAAAGAAGATTTCATCCGGGTAGTCAGGGTGAATAATCCTTTGCCCAACCCTTCTGTGGCACTTGTGCCAGCAGTGGGGAGATGCGACCTTAGGAGAAGGAGCACCGGCCGATGAAGCACTCCCAGGGACCGGGACTGCTGAGGCTACTGGAGAGGTCCCGAAGAAGGTTGCCACCAAGTCTAAGCCATCAAAGAAAAGGAAGCTCCGAACCATCTCAGTGGGAGTGTCACTGATGGGGAGGACAATCTTGGGCAAGCTCGATCGTCAGAGCGAGAAAATCAAGTATCTCGTTGCTGAGTTGAACAAGGCAAAGAAGTAATCGGGTGCACGAATCCTGGGCCTTGAACAACAACGATCCACCGGAGTTACTACTGACCAAGTGCAGGATATGATTAATAATTCTCTCAGTGGCCTAGATGACAAGATCAAGGCACTGATCGCTGACGCACTGAAAGGGCAGGAGGCCAAGGTCAGGACAGTAGCTCGGGATGAAGCAGGGAAGGCTGATGATGATCTACTGGCCAAGTTAAAGGATGGTCAGAAAGCTTCTGAGGAAGCATTGCATAAGTCACTGAACACAATGCTCAATGAAAGCCTTGCGAGGAAGGAAGAGTTGGCTGCAATGCGGAAGGAGTTTAATAGTCATCTAACTGAGAGTCTGCTGAGAGCTGAGGCCAATGATCAGGTGGCGAAGGATCTGAAGGTGGTGGCCGATCAGCATGCGTCTCAGGGGATCCTGATCAGGGATATTCAAAAACAGGTCGATGAGGACAAGGACCCCTTTGATGCTGCCAAAAAGGCGGAAGGGAAGGCTCTAAAAAATCCTAAGTCTAAGGTTCTGAAGCGGAAAGCTAAAGTTTCCGTGGAAGACCTGATGGAGGAGTGTGAGGAGCAACTTTACCCTGGTGATCCCGAAGTCGAGGGGAGGAAGAAGACCAAGCAACTGACTATGCAGACTGCAATGCAGGTCAGGGCTCAGGGTACTGAGCTTGAAAAGCTGAAGAGGCAATTGGAGGTGCTGAAGGAGAAGACTGATCCAAAGAAACCTGCCCCTGAAGCCAGAAAGAAGAAGTCAGTTGTTGTTGCGTCTAAGAGAAAAGTAAGTGAAGTTCAGGATGCCGGTCCCCTTGTGTACGAATACGTGGACAACTTTGTGCCTCCTGAAATGAACGAGGCCTGGGTCCCGATCAAGAAGGTGTTCGTGGAGTTGTACTATGTCATTGGGAACTGGCTGAAGACATCCGAAGGCAAGGAAAAAAACACCATCTTTGCTGAGTGGATGGCCTTGCATCATACTGATCTCTGGGCTGAAATCGATCGTCGTGCTGATAGAGCCGGAGTTCAGATCAAGGCCCCTGAAAACATCACTTATCCTCCTCCAACCCTCGGCATCAACAACCACCTCAACATAGATCTGATCAGGAATGAAATTGCAACCATTGCAAAGAGGACTCAAGCTCTGACCAATGCTGATCAGTAGCATGCAGTCAAGCTGAGAGTGCTGAAGAAGTACGGGATCTCCTTGGCAAGGTGGGATGATGAAGATTGAAGAATAGTTTGTCATGATTAGTGTCTCAGGATTTTGATGTAATAGTTTTAGGAACATGTGTACTCATATTTTATATCAATGGAAACTTTTTACATTCCTGAGACAACATCTCGTTGACTCCTGATTTACTTTTCTGCTCTTTATCAAGAACTGTACTAATCCTTTCCTGATTCCATCTTATAGAACTAAGGACCTGATATAGGTTCCTGAATTGAATACTGATTGATATCAGTTAATTGTTTAGATGGTAGGATTTTTCTAAGGGTTTTGGCATCATCAAAAAGGGGGAATTGTTGGGACAATCAGGAAGTATTTTGATTAGATCCCAAAACCCCTTGATGAATTTTCCTAAGTATAGTTTATCAGGATGTTTATTTCAGGATAGTTAGGTTATAATAGATTTTCTATTCATAGGTATTCAGTTCAGGGGTAAGTTGTTGAAGACTGAAGACTGATGGAGAGACGTCTCAGAAGTCAGAAGTCAGAAGCTAGTCCAACCCTGAAGTTCTTGATCAAACTGAAGCTGATCAACCTGAAGCTGAACCTGAAAAACCTAGAAAAAGTCATGAAGCTACGTAGAGCCATCCTGGAGAAGACCACTGATCCTGACGGAACTGAGTAAACTGAGCATGCTCAGGGAAGTCTTTATCAGTGAGGGCACAAGTAACCTTGATCAGGCTGAATGTCCTTCTGATGTTCATAAGTCCTGACTTGGGCTTAGTATCAGTTAACCTGATACTTGTAAGTCCTGAGACCCAAAGGTTACACGTGCATATGGAAGTCTGATAAAGCAAAAGGAATGTCAGAGTCTCCAACATAAGACAAACATTTATGCTGAGTAAAGAACGAGAAACTCAGAGTAAAAAATGTACGAGGATCAGTAAAGTCAATGCCGACAAACTAGCCGTTGGACAAACGACCAGTGAGAAGGTGACACGTATGTACGGAGACTGAAGCACATTTAATGCTCATCAGAGGTGCAGACGGCGGATCAGAAACTTTGCCATACTAGGTATGGTTCATGTCAGACAAGGACACCCAACTTCTGCACCTTCCCTAAATAGGAAGGTTTGAAACGCATCAATTCCAACTGATCTATTTCAAACCTCCCTATAAATACAGAGAGTCTTGCACCTATTCAAGGCTAACGGGAAATTTCCAAGAGAAACTCTCAAGATTCCAAGCGCTCAAAGTTCATTTGAAACAACACTCTGAAACCTTAAATTTCCCTAGTGTTGTAGTAGGAATCTCCTCTGTATCTTTGCTTAGAGTATTGATCCCATCCTTAGCTCTGATTTGTTAGAGGGATCAATACACAATAGTTGGAAAACGTGAATACCAAACCCCTCAGTCTGTGAGTTGGTTGGTTAGAAGGACTGGAACTTGTAAAACCACCCAGGGGTCAGTTCCTAAGAGAGGAAGTTGGCTACTCGTGTCCCTTGGCACATAAAAATCAAGTACCTATCCTCAGGGTTTTGAGGATAGCTTCCTGTTCAATCAGGTCGTGGACGTAGGAGTTGGTTATCTCCGAACCACGTTAAAAAGACCCTTGCGTGCTGATTTACTATTTGCTCAGGATCACAATTGTCATACATATTAAACTGAGCATACTTGCATCGTTTTGGAAAACCATCAGGACTGACTTTGTCATCCTGACCTTAAAAATGTGCACCAGCCTTAACCACATTTTCACTAAGCAAACTAATAAGTTTTCAGAACTAAAACGAGTAAACACTTAAGGGCTCACATTCCGCACTGAACTGAGCTTACTGAGATAGCTATCCAACTGACTTGCTTCCAAGCTGTCAATAGGTGGGTTATCTCTACTGAGCTTCTGAGAGCACAACTCTGACCTAGCCTATCTGGTTCTTTCCTGATTCGTCCCTGCTGCCCCTGAGGACCATCAGGTTTATAGAACACATCAGGATCTTCCTGACTAAGTCTGAAAGAGCATTTTCCTGAGAATTTGGGAAAATCTGGCATCAGTGTATTCCCCCCCCCATACACTGATTATACTCGTTTCGGGACCAACAACCATATTTATCTATAGTGTAACTTGTACTATTATATTTGAACGGATTGCAGTAAATAAATAACATTCATATTATCTAAAGTACAGTGATAAAAGATTTATTTCAGATAAAGCTCAAAGATTTAGTTTTGTTATACAAAGTAAAAGCATACTTTCTAGTATAACCCTAACAGCTCGAAGTCTTTGATTTTCCGAGATGCTCCTCCTTTCCAAGCTTTGTTCTTCTTGTCAATTGTTGTTGTTTATTGTGAATTGTTGTAGAACGCCGACCGGAGGCTCCGCACCGTAATTTCGGATCAAAACATCTTTGTTGATGAAGAACAACGACCGGAGTCTTCGCACCGTAATCCTGGGTTGAACCACCTTTATTGATGAAGAACTCAAAGAACACTCTTGAAGCTGCGAAGAACGCCTTTGAATCTTCGAAGATTCCCGAAGTCTTAGATCTTGATACTTTCTCTTCAAGCTCTGATCTTCTTTACTTGTTGTGTCGTCGTTGTGTATAAAATGACTAGAATGAAACCTTATTTATAGGTGTACAATTCTAGATTTGCAGGTCAGATTTTATGTGCAGGAAGATTTGATTTTGGAAATATTCCCAAAAAATGTCAGATTTGATATCATTCGAGGATATTTGTGAAGATTTGGTTTCTTGGGCTTTTTTTAAGATCAGATTTTATATCTTGAACTTTAAAGATTCAAAAGAATTAATTTGGGCTTTAGAGGCCCAAAATATTTAATTGGACTTTAGAGGTCCAATTGGATTTATTTGGCGTTCGAGGCCCAATTCAATTTATTATTTAGGTATTAAATTTATCCAAATTCTCAATAATAAATTTAACACGTAATTTCTACATATTATTAATTTTTTATTTTGACAATTAATTTTAATTGCTTACAAATTGTCCTTCGCACTTCATTCGGGAGCATTTTTTATGATAACGAATTTCGAAACTTTAGTTTAACTCTTGCATTATGGCTTGTGAATTTCTTGAATTTCCATTCTTAGAATATTTTTGTATGAGAGGTACTTCACTTAGAGAGAACTCGGACTTCTCAACAGACTCATACTTTCATCAATTTTACCAGTTTCGAAAGAAAATGTGGGTTTCGATCATGTGGGTTTTACTTCTTCGAACTCGTTGATTTTGAATGAGAGGCATTCAACTTAGAGAGGATTTGAACTTCTTCGGTGGACTCTGATGATGTCTTTGTTAGTAGATCGATGATGTGGTGCGTTCGCCATTGTCAGCCGGGATGTTATTAGTTTTTGCAATTTTCGATCGGATGTCTTTATTCTAGACACTTTGATAATATTCTTATTAGCGGATCGGGTGACTTTATTCGAGAGACTTATATTCATTAACAGATCGGCAATATGGTCCGCTCGTCGTCATCGGCTAAGATATTGTCAATTTACTTTCGAACGCCTGAGTTGACTAAACTTAGTAATTTGCTAAGCTGCGTACGTACCACTTTTAAAAGACGACCAAGTCAAAATGTAGTTCAAGGTGGAACGTGATTTGATTTTGGGGGCATCGTACACTGTTTAACCTCATGCGGGCCAGGAGGGACTATTCTTCAAGGTTGTAGAAGTCGGAAATCGGTAATCGGTGGTATTTTGCCGCCTAGCGCCTAGGGCCGCCTAGGCGGGCGCCTAGTCGCCGCCTAATTTTTTTTTAATTTTAAAAAAAAAAAAAAACAAAACAAAATTTTTGCCGCCTAGGACCGCCTAGAGGCTGCCTAGGCCCGCCTAGAACTGCCTAGACCCGAAAACACCTAGAAGGGCCGATTTTGCAGAAATTAGGTCGGCAAGGAGCCGCCTAGCGCCTAGGTCGATTTTTACATCACTGGTATTCTTTAACTACTATAGACAAAGTAGAGATTTTGATATTTAATCACTTAAATGCCTTTAGTAGGATAAGTTAATAGTTTAACCACATATAATTACCTTGAGTGGTCGTCGTACACAGTTTAACCTCATGCGGACCAAGAGCAACATGTAGTTTAGGCTCGTGCATCAAGGAGCATACTTTGATTTACACATAGCAACATTTGAAGATTTTCCCATTTATGGGACTAATGGTCGCACTATCTTCGGAGGTCTTATATGCGTCATTTATGTAAACTTCTTTCAGCATTTGAACATCATCATATGTGGTTATGTTATTTGTAGTAGCAGACTCTTCATTGGACCCTCTTGTAAAATCAACACAAGTTTTGACTTAATCATTTCTTCCTCTAACTAGGACTGTTTGTATGCTATTTGTTTCGGTGATGTTCACATTTCTGATCATGGGAGTTATTCTTTCTTGCAGAAAGTTATCCCTATCTCAGAGAGCTGACTGTTGGACAATGCGAGTGTCGATGAAGTTAGACGAGACCATATCTTCTCAATCTTCATTGGCCTTGATGTAGATTATCATTTATATCTTTTCCGTCAAAGTTTCTCCAGAAGATGCAATCAAGTGAGTTCCTCGTCTCATATGAGATGGGACTTGACTTTTGAGCTTTTAGGAGTTTGAAATTTCTACAAAATCTTCACTTTAAGTGGCCCCAACCTCTCGAAGAAAGTTACCAACTTTCGATGACTACATCTCCCATGCGATCCTAATCTTTCAAAGACTGTTTCTGATCTTTGGCTCTAACTTCCCAATATTTAAAAAGTAGAGATTTATTTCATTCTTCTCTCATCCTCATCAGATGCCTCTTCCACTGATGGAACTTCTTCATCTACGACTTGATTCGCACTTGCTCTCTTGATGGCGATGCGTTTTGGGCTTTGGGCAGTATACCCTAAGCCAACTCTTGTGCTTTTGATGGTGTGGCCACCTCTCCTTGGTAGGGGTGTAAATGAGTCGAGTCAAGCCGAGTAGTGCTGAGCTCGAACTCGACTCGAAAGCAATACTGGAAGCTCAAAACTCGACTCGAACTTGGTCAAGCTTAATTTTTTTAGCTCGAGCTGCAGCTCTGCTCGACTAGACTCGACAACCTATATTATTTTACAAAATAAAATAAAAAATGGATATTAGCCCATTTTTAAATCTAAATCTTGAATGTCAAATAAACTGAAAGTTTAAAAGAACTCAAAGTCTCCAAATATAATAATATTCATCATATCATAATAATTAAAAAAAACATAGCTAAATGAACAACTCAATCCAATAACACTCAATCTTCCACAGGAAACCTTCTGCATGAGCCAAAAAGCTATCCAAGATTAACCATACCTACAACAAAAGTTATAATTTGTAACAAACCATCAACTTTATAGGTAAATAGAAATATGAAGCTCATACGTTACCTTTATCATCTCCATTCTCCAATATCAAACCAATTATCAAGTTGGAATGGGTAAAATTATCTCCAAAGACTTCTTCTCACTCTACACAATAGCATAAGTAAAATTATATACACAATAATTAGTATTATTATAATAACAAATAAATATATAGAAAGATAAAAGTAAATAGACTTACTTTGTTCTTTCTTTTCACCCCAGGAAGGCTGCGACACCAATCACTTCCACAAATTAAAACTTGAACAATATCAGAAGCCAATGATGCATGATAAGTATCAATTATTGTACTACCCGCACTAAAAGTAGCTTCAGAAGCTATTGTTGATACAGGAATAGCGAGAATATCTCGAGCCATTTTGGAAAAAATTTGATACTTCAAATTATTCGCCTTCCACCATTCCAAAGCATCAAATGGAGCTGATTTATCTTCACAAATGAAGCAGCCTTATCCTAAGTATCAAATGGACCATTTTAGTTAATTTCACATATTCAGTAAATTCTAACCAACCCGAAGGATGATCATCTTGAATATTTTGAGGAGCATGGCTACTTTCAGCACTTTCACCACTTTGAACAACACTTTCTGATTGTGCTTCAGCAACATATTCAACATATAACTCATACAAAGCTTTCTTAACACTAAGAATATTTTGTTCGTATGCATCATCGGGATAGAGTTTTGGGAAAGAATAGTCAATAACCCGCATCTTACACCTAGGATCCAAAATAGCACCTATAGACATCAATAAGTTACACACACCCCAATACTTATCAAATTTATCTTTCATAGCCACAACCATTTCGAGAATAAAGTCATCAGCATCCTTGTCTCGATAAATCTCATCCAACAAAATTTTGATTCGAAAGATTTCACTCAAAAATAAGTTTGAAGTTGGATATTCACTCCCAGAAATGATGTTTCTGGCTGCACTGAACCTTCACAAAATTGGAATAAGTTTTTCAATTTTCAACCAATCTTCATTGCTCGGACAACTTTGATAACGTGGCTCTCGCTCCTTGTACCTTGGGAACACTTCTTTGAATAAAACTGCAGTAGCTAACATCTCATATGTATAATTCCACCTTGTTTTGCATTCAAGAATAAGCTTTCTATGAGGTAGCTGTAATTGCTGCACAATTTCTGAAAACACCATCAATCTTTCTTCATTGTAGTTGATGAAAGATACACTATCATGTATTTGTCCAACTATTTTTTCGATCCTTGATAGTCCATCTTGAACTATGAGGTTCAAAATGTGGGCACAACACCGCACATGAAATAACTTTCACCCACAAAGAAGTTTCTTGTTTTTTGAGTAAGTGTCTCTCAGAATTCTGATTGCTGAATCATTATTTGAAGCATTATCCACAGAAACTATGTATACCTTATTCTCAATTCCCCATTCCTTGGTGCACTTAAAAATACAATCAGCTATCTCAACACCACGATGAGAATGAGGCAAATGAACAAAACTAAACTATGCCAGAAAAGGGATACGACCACGGGGATTTCCACCGTGGTAGATGGAGGGGTGGTCGTAGCTCCATACTTTTAACCACGAGGTTTTCCACCGTGGTCTTAACCACCTACGACCACGGTAAAAAACCGTTGTCATAACTTTAAAATACCCGTTATCTTAACCACATAAGACCACGGTGAAAAACCATTGTTATAACTTCACAATCCCCGTGGTCTTAACCACCTACAACCATGGTAAAAAAACTGTTGTCATAACTTTAAAATATCCGTTGTCTTAATAACATAAGACCACAGTGAAAATTCGTTGTCAAAAGTGTAGAGCTACAACCACCAGCCCATCTACCACGGTGGGAAAATATCTATGACCACAGGGAATCCCCGTGGTTGTAGGTGTTTTTTACCACAAATTTTACCCATTGTTGTATGTATCTTAAACCGTTGTCGAAAACATATTTAGTTCATTTATGGTCGATTTTTTTTCCTGTGGTCGTAGAGCAATAATATTATTTTTTAAAATTAAAATCATTATAACAATGCATATTAGTATTACAAATCCATAATACAACTCTTTACGTAACATCAATACATTGTAAAAAAAATTTGGTCATTAGTTTTCCAAATCAAAAGTTTCAAATCATAAACAACTAGTAAACTTTTCATCTTCCAACCGCTTGAAGTACTGCTCATCAGTTTTCCATGTACGTTGACAGGCAGTTAGCCCACTCCTCTCGAACATCATCAATGTCTTTTTCAGAGTAATTCTTTTGTGGAAACTGTAAAAGTAAAAACAATCCAAAAAAGATTGATTAATAAATATGTTATATAATTAAACTATTTAATTAAATAAACTCAAACATTAATTAACATCATAAAACCTCAACTTACAATATTGAACATAATCAAAGAATTATTTAATCTCATATACACAAAAAAATCTAACTAATATTACATAACACATTCATTTAACCACCATCATATCAACTAATTAAACATAATTGTACATAATCCATCAAAATCCATTTAGACAAACCATATTCTCTACTTCTAAAGTAAGTGAAGTGAACATAATCTCTTTAGTCACCCTCATCTCTATGTACTCTATATTTTACCTCCACTACCCTTCCATCATCACTTAAATTCCAATTCTTAATTGGAATTTAAAATATTCAAAGTATATATGGTGTACTCACACTTATTATTATTATTATTTTATCCCAAAGAAAATTAAAGTTTTTTTTTCTAAGTTTAGGCCATCAAGAATACCCTCGAAATGTTGATAGATTACAAAGAGAATAATCAACTTTTTTTTTATTGCAAACCAATCTGAGAAAACTAAAAATATGTATGCCTAATAATTTTTATACTTTTTTTAATATTTTATTATAATATTCACACTTTAAAAAAATATTTTCATAATATTTTCTTTATTTCAAAATATTCTTCATATATGTACAAATATATGTACAAATGTAGTCTTTATTCATTCTTTATATGTGATTCTCTTGAGACTACTAATTATCGTCTAAATTTAGAATTCAAATATGTTCTTTTAACTTAGATGTTAAAATTATAACATTTCAACAGTAGCTCAAATGAGCTGACAACATATAAAGAATAAATACTTTACATGCAATTCCGATTTACAAGAAAATTTACAAGTAAATAAAAATAATATATTCAAGTGTTCAAAAACTAAAGTTAAAATGAATAATCACTCCAAGGAGAAGTATACATAGAAGAAAAGTGTGCAGTTGACTCCTTCAGATTGTAATAGAGTAATAAAAGACTAGAGAAAAATGAAACCATAATAATATACAGTATCAAAAATCCATGTACTATAACAGTCTAACAGAGCTCATATATAAATGGCGGGAATACTTCTTTTAAGGCTAGTATAATTTCAATAAGGATAGAAACAGTTGTGGTGTGCCTCCTCTATTCAGATCCTTGCTGCAGGCATAGGGTCAAGCAAAATTATTTAACTCACAAGTGTGAAATTCATATGAAAGTCCATTATAACATCACAACTTAAAAATCAAATTGAGATAAAAAAATATGACTATATCACTACAAGAAAAAATGGATACGACAACAGTGGAAACCCGTTGTCTTTTTATAAAAAATATCGTTGTAGAAGCTCATGTTGTAGTAAGTATCAAGTTTAGACAACGGTTAATGGACCGTTGTGTTTTCATTGTTACTACAACGGTTATTAACTGTTGTCTATACATATAAAATATGTTTTTGTAGCATATGCATACCCTTATTTGTGAGTATAGACAACAATTGTGAGTTGTTGTCTTTTCTTTGTTACTATAACGGTTATTAACTATTGTCTATACATATGAAATATGTTGTTGTAGCATGTTCATGTACTTATTTGTGACTATAGACAACGGTTGTGAGTCGTTGTCTTTGTGAAATAAAAATAATAATTTTGTGGGTTAGACCCGCGGGCTGAACCGATCCGGGTCCGACCCACACGAATATCAGCCTCCCTTTGCGTGAGAGGGGGTTTGAACTCGTGACCTCTCGTATATGTTAATGAGTGTCTTGTCATTTGGGCAAGTGATATTTCTTGTTCAATATTTCATTATAACTATATATATATATATATATATATATATATATACGATATATACTTTTTATTTTAACTAGTGTTACATATTTATTTTATTTTATATTTTATGTAATTATACTAATCTAAAATTATATATTTTAGGGTAGATTTCATATAAGGTCATTTAAGAAAGTGATATTTCATAGTGAACCACCAAAAACCCCAACTTCCCAAGAAGGTCATTTTATTTCCCAAAGGAACACTTTTGTAATGATTATATGGGTCCCATGTGCAAGAGTGATGTCATCACAGCACAAATTTTTCTCTCACCTCACTCTCCCAATAAATACAAAATGACTTTTTTTTTTTTTGTAATTGAAATCCTAACTTAGTCTTTTAATTATTTTTTAAAATTTGAATTTTTTTTATTTTGAAATTAAATCCATCAACATTGACTTAGTCTCTTTATTTTTGGTAAGTTAATTATTTCGAATTTTTTATTTTATCTTACTTAGTCTTTCATTGATTTATGTATTTTTTTCAATTGATTTATTTTATTTTATTTATTTTATCTTACTTATTTTATCCCATTTATTTATTTCAAAATTTAATATTACACATTTGATATTAATTTATTATATTTTTTATTTTTTTAATATTTAATATTATTTTCTAGAATTCATATTTTTACTTTTTTTTTAATTTTAAAATTACATTCATATATTCAGTAGTTATATTCGTATATGCATTTTTTTCCATCAGCATATATATAATATTTTTCTACATATTCAGATTTTCTGCATATATATTTTTTAATTTTGAATATATATTTTTTCCGATTCTAAAGATCAATATTATAATTCTAAAGATCAATATATAATCTGAAGATCAATATAATTCCAATTTTCATTATATCCACCTGAATCAAACCAACTACTGTAAGTCTCCATTCAGAAATTCCTGTTGTAATCTTGAGAGGAAAGTGTAAAGTAAAAGACACAGTATAAAGATACAGTATTGATGACCCAGTTCATCACGGAGTGACTACGTCTGGGGGCGACTAAGCTAGGAGATATAATAATATGAACTGCTGTTTACAATGATGTGAAGTACCGAATACAAGGGATCGATACAGTATAAATAAGAGTACCTAACCCTAAGTCTTGTGGGCCTAAAGCCCACTATAATATATTCCTAATATTATATCAATTAATATAATAATATATTATATCAATATATTATAACACTCCCCCTTGGATATAATATGACAAGGAAGAATGCAAGTGTTACTCAGTGGAGTGTTACAAATGATCTCGAGGATTCAATCATCAGGATTGTTTAGCAAATGATACTCCCCCTGAAGATAACAACATTCCAAGTCGACGCATCCCGATTCCATGTACGTACTTTTCAAAAGTCGTTGTGGGAAGGGATTTAGTGAACAAATCAGCTAGATTGTCACTTGAGCGTACTTGTTTTATCGTGATCTCACCACTCTTTTGGAGTTCGTGAGGATAAAAGAATTTTTGGAATATATGTTTCGTCAAGTTCTGTAATACCCGGACTAAATAAATTAGAGTATTTTTATTCTAGTCTAAGAGTTTAACTCCGATTTAATTTTATGGTTCTAAATTAGAAATTAAGATTTAAATTTTATTTTTGAGACTCGAGGAGTATTATTTTTTTTTTTTAACCATGAGTTGACTTGTTTAATGCAAGAACTTAAACCGTTTCTTTGTGAGTGAAGGCTAATGATATTTTAGGTTGTTGTTTTGGGTTCTTAGTGCATGAAATAAATGATGGCAATTTATCCATTTTGATTGAGGAAGTTAGGAATGCTTAAGTGCCCATTTATGTAGATTAATTCCACTTGAATACAAATTATTTTGTGGGCGGTCAAATGGGTGTTCACGTGTGGAATTTTATTTGTTTAGTTACCAATTTGTGCCTTTAAGATAGTAACCGACAGGGAGTTATGAGAAAGATATTATTTTCTCTTTCCTTAGTGCATTATTGTACAAAGACGACGGAGTCTTTCCGTGAGTAAAAGAGAAAAAAAGAAGGGAAAAGCATTAGAAAAAAATATAAAAAGGATGGAAAAGCTATTGTTGAGGCTGTATTATTTGAAGCTTAGCAGTGTCTAAGGAAAAAATGGGTATATTCGGAATAAGCAAAATAAGGATCGAGGACTAGGAGCCGTTCGCCGTACATATTCAACTATGTTACAAGTTTTCAATAAATCAAAGGTGGGGATTTTTAGTAAACATGTGGTAAAGTTTAGTTGAGTTTGTTACTTAAATTGATGTCTTGATGTGTATATTTGTTGTATGCTATGAGATGATGAGACGATACATAAGTCGAGAGGGCTTTGTATCGAATTTTATGATGATGAGATGGTACATAAGTCGTGAGGGCTTTGTACCAATTATATGAGAAAGAGATATGGTATGTTACATGTATGCATGTCCATTTTATTTAAGTCTCGAACTCTAAGTATCCCCACTGAGCTTGTTGTTTTGCTCACCCCTTTAAAATTAATATTTTCAGGTAATCAAGCTTGAGGGGTTGCAGTTGGGATTGTGGTGATAGTGGACGGGATCAATTACGGTTTATATTTTTTTAATGTTATCTAAAAGTGTGTATTTGAGGAAATATAAATATGTATTACTCTATTTCAATTTTTGTTGTAATTTTCCACTAGGAGAGACATTTTCCTTATGAAAGAATTATTAAAAATGTCTTTTAAAAAGTTATAGGATGAAAACTTCAAGATTGTATCTTCTTGCATTCTATAATTTTTTTTTTAATGAAAAGGGCCAATAACTTTATTTTCAAAACTTAGCAAATTAATTTTATCTAAAATTTTATTCTCAAATTTATAACTTGTTACGAGTCTTGAAGACTGGGCTTCTAAATTAAAAATTCAGCTATTATATTATTAAATTCAATGTCTTTAATGTAGTTTGTAGATTCGGTCCTTTAATTTTGTTAATGTATTTTCCCTTTATAATTAAAATTTATCAAAGAAAATTAGTTCACGCCTTAAAATTTTCCTTTTAAAACCTTTAATTTAGAAATTGAACTTTTGAAAAATGGGGCGTGACAAATTCCCTTTGACATAGCCGTTGCTCATTTGTGTAATACATGCAGCATTATCTTCGTAGATAATTGAGGGGCTTAAGTCAACAGAAGGGATACCACACGAGTCGTGAATGTGTTTTATAAGGGACTTTAACCACACACATTCTCGTGCAGTTTCGTATAGAGCTATGATCTCTGAGTGGTTTGATGATGTGGTCACCAAAGTTTGTTTGACAGATCTCCATGAAATGGTTGTTCCACCACAGAGGAAAACATAACCCATTTGCGATTTCGCATTATGGGGATCAGATAGATAACCAGCATCAGCATAACCTATAAGCGTGTTGTCTTGGTTTCTTTGATAGAAAAGACCAAGATCTAGTGAACCTTGAAGATATCGTAAGATATGTTTCACACCATTCCAATGTCTCCTCGTAGGGGAGGCACTGAACCTTGCAAGTAGATTGACTGCAAAGGCAATATCGGGCCTAGTGCAGTTTGCAAGATAGAGCAGTGCACCAATTGCACTTAGATATGGAACTTCAGGTCCCAATAGCTCTTCGGTATCTTCATTAGGTCTGAATGGGTCCTTTTCCAAATCAAGGGAACGGACAACCATTGGAGTGCTTAAAGGATGAGATTTATCCATATGGAATCTCTCCAACACTTTCTTTAGGTAAATGATTGGTGTATCAGTATTCCTTCAGGGAAGTGCTTGATCTGCAGACCGAGACAGAACTTGGTTTTACCCAAAGTTTTCATTTCAAATTCAGTTTTTTAAGATTGAACTTGCTTCTTCAATCTCTTTCCTTGTTCCGATAATGTTTAGATCATCCACATACACCGAGAGATGCAAAAATCATTAAGGGATTTCTTAATAAAGACACATGGAAAAGCTTCGTTATTTACGTATTCTTTATTCAGGAGGAATTCGCTTAGTCGATTATACCACATACGACCTGACTATTTTAAGCCATATAACGAGCGTTGCAATTTAATGCTGAACAAACTACGATGCTCGTTATTCCTCATTTGGGGGTTAATCCATCAGGGATTTTCATATAGATGTCAGAATCTAATGATCCGTATAAGTAGGCGGTAACTACGTCCATTAACTGCATTTCTAAGTTTAGTTTAACTGCCAGGGATATTAGGAAGCGGAATGTTATAGCATCCATAACAGGAGAGTAAGTCTGATCGAAATCGATACCGGGTCTCTGCGAAAACCCTTGAGTCACTAACCTCGCTTTGTATCTCACAATCTCATTGTTCTCGTTTCGCTTTCGTACAAATACCCACTTGTATCCAACAGGGACTACATTTTTCGGGGTACGAACGATGGAATAAAAAACATTTCGTTTGTTTAGCGAGTATAGCTCTGCCTTTATTGTAGCTTCCCATTTCACCCAATCAGAGCACCTCCGGCACTCAAATATACTTTTGGGTTCAGGATCTAGATCATTATTAGAAATGGTGAAAGCAATTAAGGCTGCAAATGTGTTGTCGACAACAGTTGTATTTCTTTTATAAGTTTCTCCCGTGTTTACGAAGTTTGTTGAAACTTCAATGTTTACATCGACCAGATCCTCTTCATTTCCCAAAGGGTATCGGTCTGATGATTCCGCATTCTCAGTCATTGATTGCTTTCGCACGTGCATTTTGACTCTGATTTTCGTCTACAGGACGAATTTCTTCAGGAGATTTTAGGGGTGACATTGTGTGTTTGCTAGCTTTACACTTACGCGAATTCGGTTCGCTTATGTTAATGCTTCCTTTACGCTTCTGGCGCATGGGGGATTAACATATGTCTTCAAAGGGAGTTGTACCCTTTGAGGCGCATTTACCGCAGGTATATGCGACTTAGTCACTCCTTTATGATCAGTGAATGCATCTGGCAGGTTATTTACTAAGTATTACAAATTTATTATCTTTTGAACTTCAAGTTCAGATTGATTTGTGCGTGGGTCTAGGAACTGAAGATCTTTTGTGTTCCAAGTTATTTCACGGCATTTATTAAATGTGGTATTTTTCTCTCCCCCTAAGGCCGGAAATAGATCTTCACCGAATGTGCAGTCAGTGAAACGGGCTGTAAACTGATCATCAGTTAAAGGCTCGAGGTATTTAAGTATTGTGGGAGATACAAAACCGATGTAAATACAGAGTTTCCTTTGTGGGCCCATAGATGTTCGCTTAGGTGGTGATATTGGAACATACACTGCACAACTGAATGTACGCAGATGGAAAATGTTAGGTTCATTTCCACGCACGAGTTGAATTGGGGAATATTCATGATATGCAGTTGGTCGGAATTGGATTAGTGATGATGCATGTAAGATTGCATGCCCCCAACATGAAACAGGTAAGTTTGTTTGTGTAGTAGCGGTCTAGCGATTAATTTAAGATGTTTAATTAATGATTCAGCTAGACCATTTTGAGTATGAACGTGAGGGACAAAATACTCCACTTTGATTCCCAGTGCCATGCAAAAATCATCGAATGCCTTAGAGGTGAATTCACCGGCATTATCCATACGAATGGATTTAATAGGATGATCTGGGAATCGAGATCTCAATAGGATAATCTGTGCAATAAGCTTTGCAAAAGTAATATTGCGAGTGGATAGCATGGTTACATAAGTCCACCGAGTGGATGCATCTATTAGGACCATAAAGTACTGAAATGGTCCAGATGCTGAGTGTATTGGTCCACAAATATCTCCTTGAATCCGCTCAAGGAATTTAGGAGATTCAGTTCTTACTTTACTACTAGAAGGACGAATTATTAGCTTACCCTTTGTGCAAGCATCACATATGTATTCATTAACAGAAGGGATTCTGTTGTGTGTTATGTTATGGCCTGATGAATTACATAGAATCCGACGCATCACAGTTTGTCCTGGATGTCCTAACCACTCATGCCATAGTTTGAAAGAATTTGGATCATTAAATTTTAGATTAAGAGCTATATGGAGATTTGAGGGTCTGATGTATGTGTAATACAAGCCAAACGAGAAAGATGGAAGTTTTTCGACGATGTGTTTACGACAATTTAAGTAGTGAGTCATTAACAGATGTTCACTATTGTCCTCAGTATTTGTCTCAATGTGATAACCATTCTGTCGAATGTCTTTGAAACTGAGGAGGGTACGCTTTGATTGTGGATACAATAAAGCATTCTCGATTATTAATTCGGTACCCATAGGTAGAATGATCGAGGCTCTTCCGGAGCCAATGATTTGTATGTCGTCATCAGAAATAGTAGTGACACTTCCTTTCTTTTCAGTTAATGTTTGGAAAAATTGTCTACCTTTTAAGATAGTATGTGTAGTAGCACTATCTACTAAGCACAACACATTAATCTCCATAAGCACTTAAGTGTATGTTTTAGATACGTTTAGATATGAGGAATGCTAAGGAGAGCCAAGATTACAGACGCTGATTGATCAGCTGCACAAGGGGTCACTTAGGTCCTACTTTATCAAAAACTTATTAAATTATTTTTGTAGACAATAGTGATCGACAATTGGATTTGACTGTAAAAATAAAGCATCGATAAGCATTCATAAATGAAATCCATAAAAGTATCATGCAACATAGTCAAGATAAAAAAGCATGTCAAACATGCTAGTTAAACCAAATAGCAAATAGTATCAAATAGTCTAATAAAGCAAGTAAACAGCAGGTTGATGTCGATCACACATTATCTCCAAAGGCGTCTACAGTCATTGTATCACCCACTAAGAGGTCATCCTTCTCCATATCATAGTCTGCACCGGGCAGGTTGGTGTGGTGTGATTCACCTTTAGGAGCTTTCCCATTTTTGTCCTTAAGCATGCGTTGATATAGCTCCATTAAGATGTTTTGGAGTTCGACACTGGCGAGACCAATGGTCGTCGCATCCACACTTGTGACAGAGTTGTTTGTTCTGTGCACCTGAGCTCGATGGTTTGTCTTGAGGTGCATTCTTTTCAGTTGCACTAGATTGTGCATTGTTGCGACCTCTACCTCTTCCCCTACCACGGCCTCGACTTCGGGTCGATCCGCGTTCCCCACTCGCCTCATTTCCTTTTCCACGTTTACGGCCTCTAGAGTTCCTCCGAGTAGCATGTGCTTCAGGCATAGCTTGTGAGCCAACCGGTCTAGTATTGTGATTTTTCATCAACAATTGGTTGTGCTTTTCTGCAACTAGAAGTGCAGAAATGAGGTCGGAGTGTGTTTTATACTCTTTGGCCCTGTACTGTTGCTGGAGTACAAGATTACTAGCGTGAAAGGTGGAAAGAATTTTCTCGATTAACTGATCATCAGGGATCGGTTCATCGCACAGCTTGAGCTACGAAACTATGCGATGTAGGGCGAAGTTGTACTCCGTCACATACTTAAAATCTTGGAAACGAAGTGTTGTCCAAGCATGTCTGGCTTCGGGGAGGATCACATTTTGTTGTTGTTGGAATCGATCCTGGAGGGATTTCCACAACATCGATGGATCTTTTTCAGTGAGGTATTCGTTCTTAAGATATTTGTGAAGATGATGTCTTAAGAAGAGTAGAACTTGTGCCTTTTGGGCAGTAGTGGATTTCCACCCTTGAGTGGTGGTGTCGGATAAGTCTTTTGAAGCTAGGTGGATTTCAACGTCTAAAGCCCATGTCAAATAATTGTGGCCATCTAGTGCCAGTTCATCAAATTCGCATTTGGTGATGTTTGACATTTTTGTTGCTACAAAGAAAAGAATTAATAAATTTATAATTTATAATTGTTTTGTAGCAAAAGAAATAGGGCTTAAGATTCAATGCAATGACAAATTAATAATAGGGATGTATTTGATAAAAGATTGGGTGTATGACTTGTGTGAGACTTGAACCCAAAAATAATTATTGAATAAGACCTTTTAAAAAAATTGATGATTTGAGCTTTCATAATACCATTATGAATTTTATTAATGGGACATCGGGCCCAAAAATAATTATTAGGATCCAAATTAATTGGGATCAACTAAAATAAAATGCCCAATCAATTATTTAAAAAAATGGCCTAAGAAATTATTTAATTAATATTAATATTAATTTTTTTTTATGTTAAAGGGCTCGGCCCATTTATGAGAACAGGCCCATTAAAAAGGTCCAAAATACAATTAAAAGAGGCCCAATATCAGAAAAAGGCCCAAAAGGTGGGCGGCCCATTTAAATAAGAGCAGGCCCAAAATGTATTAGGGTTTGGGATTAGAAACTGGGAAGATAAACACACACGACCTATGAATAGGTCAATAGACAGATTTCGTGAGGACACAAAAAATTTGAGTGAAAATCAATTCCGATATTTCAGTGGTTTCGCGAAAAATCCGGAAAAAGGTGTGGCCACGTCGCCGATTTTGCCGGGTCGTGGAGTTGCACAGCTATGGTCTGTCGCCGACGCGGAGGAGGCGCCGTCGAGCACTGTGGCGGAGCGTCGCTTAGGTGCCGTCGCGCACCAATGGGCGAGGTCGAGTGAAACGGCAGGCGTTCAGCGTCGACGGAGGTGTCGCCTCACGCCGTCTTTCGCCGTCACTCGTTCTCCGCCGGCGTCGCAGGCTCGCCGTCGTGTGCCGGTGCGAGGAGCTCGCCATCACTAACGGTCGCAGCCGCAGGCGCGATAAGCCGCCGTCGCTAACGGTCGCAGCCGCAGGCGCGATATGTCGCCGCCGCCATCGCTGCCACTGCGGGCGCGTCGTCGCTGCCATCCGACAAGCCACTTCAGGGGCCGTCGAATTTCCGAGTAGGTTTCTGATTTTGGGTTTCGATTTTGAAGAATCGTATTTGGTTTCCGATTTGGTTTTGATGATGAAAACCGAAAAAAAAAAGGTTTCTGAAAAAACCGATTTTGATTCGAAACTTGATTTTCGAAAAATAGATTTTTGATTTCTGATAAACTGGTATCAGATTTTGTTTCGAGAAAAAGAAAATTTTCGAAAATTCACGATTTCCGATCTAGGGTTTTTGAAAAAAAGGAACAATTGGTTCTGAAATTTTGCAGAAAAAATTTCTTTTCTTTTTCGAAAAAGTTGATTCTGGATCGATTGGAAATATAGAAGCAATTTTCATAAAACACTGAACCAAGGTTTTCAGCAAAACGATTTGGAAATTTTTTCGAAAAACAAAGAGGTTTTGTTGCAGATTGTATTCCATCAGAAACAGGGGTTTTGGCTAAAGGGGAAATCGATCGAGGGCGATCGGTCTTTGTTTCCATGTTTTGTTATGCTCATTAGAGAAAACATCTATACACATTTAGACAGATTCGGTATCAAAGCAGTAACAAATTCGTATGTACATGAAACATAAAGGACAGTATATAAGCGTACAGCTTTGCAGTGAATCAAGTATCTGATTAATAAATCGTAAATATGAAACATATGGATCATGAATATGGATGCATATATGCAGGAATATAGGCATGGGATAATCACATGATCGAGTCATATAAGGCATATGAATCATGTGAATTGTTTTGAGCATGTGAGCAGTACTCGGAAATAAACATAATCACAGAATACCCATGCTTTTGATTCAGAAAATATGATGAATAAAAAACTCACAGAATTATTGCTTATTTTTCAAATAAAAATCTGAGTTTTGAATCCAATCCGAAAACTGCTAGAGCAATCCTCTCGTGATAATGTGTTGTAATCTTGAGAGGAAAGCTTGAGAGGAAAGTGTAAAGTAAAAGATACAGTATAAAGACACAGTATTGATGATCCAGGGGGCGACCAAGGCAGGAGATATAATAATATGAAGTACTGTTTACAATGATGTGAAGTACCGAATACAAGGAATCGATACAGTATAAATAAGAGTACCTAACGTTAAGTCTTGTGGGCCTAAAGCCCACTATAATATATTCCTAATATTATATCTATTAATATAATAATATATTATCTCAATATATTATAACAATTCCTACTGCCTAATCTCCTAAATTAAATTCCCGAAGGCATGATCTCTTCTGTGAAAACCAATCTGTCATAATATATATACTTAGCAACAATGGGCCAAGTCTTCAAAGTAAATTGGGCTAATAAATAAAAGATCTGGGCCCAAATAATTTACACTGAGAAAACTGGCCCAATCTTTCCTTCCCAGATTACCAACAAATCTGATACAGAGGCTTAGGCAGTTGAAGGCAGATTTCGGCGACTGCGGATTTACGGAAGAGAGACATCAAAACAGACCAAAACACCAACGGAAAAAAAATCATGATTCAGGAATTGAAAGCACACACAAATTTAATGTAAACATGCGACACCCAACCTTCCGCCACAAATCATCGTTCTTCTTCGCGATTCTGGAAGCTGTCGCTTACAACCATCGATTCTGGCGCTGTAGGTAGTGCGACGCGGTCGCGACTCTGGCGGACGAACAGAGGCGCTTGCAGGGATTCGGAACTTGGCGGCGTGAACGGCGTGTGGTGTCGATGTTAACCTGATAGATAATAATATTATATTATAGGTGGGTCCTATAATAATTATAAAAGTGTTTGTGAAATAAAATGATCCTCTTGAAAATATGAGATTTTTGGTGTTCCACTAGGTAAATATGCTATTATAAGTGATCATATTTTGTAATTAATCCTATATTTTAATTATGTAATACTTGTATATTTAGTTTTAATAAAATTATCATATATATATATAATTATATATTTCTAAATTAATACAAATCATTATAAACATTAATTCCAATAATTCTATTAATTCAAAAGATTGATTCAAATTATCATTTTAATTTAAAATATTAAATAGTTTAAATCACACTAATAATTAGTAGGTGCCTAATCATTCGAATAATTCAAAATATAGTATAAAATTATAAAAATTTGCATGAAAATAATTTTTTTTGAAAATAATAAGAAAATATAATTGTATTGTGTTAAATTTCATTTTTTGTTATTCTATTTCTAAATTATAAAAGTGTCATTTCAAAATAATATAAAGTTCTAGTTTTAATTAGTTAAAAGTGTTAATTATAAAAATCATCAAGTAATATATGTTACTACAACGGTCATACACCATAGATTATAGTACATAGTTTTATACAACACCATTTGATGAAAATATAAAACATTTTACAACGCCGCTTTTATAGTGATATACAACGATTGCATACTCGTTGTCTTTCAGTAATTTATTCCTAAAAAATATTGATATACAATGTATATATACAACGGCTCAAAAACTGTCGTAGTAACATACTTTTTTACAACGCCGTATTTTGCGAATAGACAACGGTTTGATTACCGTTGTCTTTCAGTATTTTTTCTTGAAAACAAAGATATACAACAGGAATATACAACGGTTCAAAAACCGTTGTAGTAACATACTCTTTAACAACGCCGCCTTTATAGTATAGACAACGGTTTGATAACCGTTGTCTTTTAACAATTTTTCTTAAAAACACAAATATACAACATAAATATACAACGGGTCAAAAACTGTTGTAGTAAAGTACCTTTTTACAACGCCGCTTTTTGAGATTAGACAACGGTTCACCAAAACCATTGTCTAACATCATATTCCATCAATAAAAGACAACGGTTATACTTTACGCAACATATTTTAACTTTAGACAACAGTTTTTAGCAAAACTGTTTGTCTTTCTGGTGTTGTAAAACATCATTTTTCTTTACCTTAGAAACGTGAACGATCAAGAAGTATAAGTAGTCAAGTGTGTGGCATATAGCAGAAAAATGACAAGAGGGCAGCACTTCAATCACCAAAGTGAGCAACACTTCCAATTTTCCTGAAATAAAGTCAGAGTACTGTCCATTCAATTTCTTTATTGTCAGCCAAAATGTCAAGAAAATTCACCATACTGATATTGATACTTATATTAACACAATAATGACATAACAAAATACTTGAAGCACATTTCAAGTTATAACAAGGTAGAGATTTTTCTTAAATAATAATTAGTTGCAGTTAATAATGATATTACAAAAGAAAATTGAGTTTTGTATTCATAAAGTCATTTTTTTGAAACCAATGTAGTGTTAAAAAATAATAATTGAAAGAAATTTACTTCTTCTCAGGAATTTCTAAAATGTTTCAGAAATAAAGAAATTTAGTTAGTTTCATAACTTTTCTTTAATTATAAAGATACACCTCGATTCTTGAGGTGTAACCCAGAAATTTATTGAGAAATTGAATTATTCATTATAAATGTCACATTTTGCATACTTAAATTTTGATATATATATATATATATAACACATTCAAATTTTAATTAGTTTATTAATGTATCACTAAATTTATTTTCTACTACTTTCTTGTCCACGAAATGCAACTTTTGTAGTGCCAAACAGAGACAAAATAGTGTAGATATATATTCGTAGATATAACTTCTAAATTTAAGCAACAACCTTAGTGCTACTATAAGCTTGAAGAATTGCAGCCTTGCTTTTGCTATAAACAAACAGAGACAAAGTGATGTATATATATAACTTCTAAATGTAAACAACTGCCTAAATGCTACTACAAGATAGAAGAACGGCAACATTGCTACCCGATACTTCTTAATGTCAACTTCATTAAACAAATTAAAAGCAAAACTACAACTAGAGAATATGTACAAGTGCCAAACTACATTTAAATGCTAAATTTCACTTTTTACAATTCACTCATGCCAATTGATCATATAACTCATACAAGGCTAAAGTGCCTAACTACAGCCTCTTAATCTCCTTTCTATTACTATAAATTAACCAAGTTGCTCACATTAGCAGCTAAGCTACCCATATTAACCACAAAACCATATTAAGAGACACTTTTCCATACATAGAAAAAGGCACTTGGTATAAAAAAGAATTGTCTAACACACTAAAGAACTATGTGTAATAAGTGCAATAAGAACCAAATCATCAACTGTTAATTAATATATATATAGGGAAAAGGAACCAGGGAGAACCTATTCAACGTGATTAATCATCCTGACATTGAAAGAAACTTATTGAGCCAGAAGGTTAAAGAAACGAAACCCAGTAATAAAAGATCCATTAATGAAGCAACTTGTTTTAAAATCAAGCACATTAAAACAGATATCACGGATAACATACATATAAAGCAAACCACTATCGCATACCCACAAAGATTAATCTGAAGTAGAGAAAAGAAACAAATGCCACAAAGAAAGCAGAACACTCTTCGAAAGCAGTAACTGATCATCTTACACAAAATTAGCTCCTAAACTTAAGCCCTCGTTCCTGCGTCGAAAAAGTTTACCGTTCTACAATAACAATGAAGATATATTTCTACTTCATAAAAACAAAACGAATCACCACTCCACATTCCAAAACTTACTAAAGCAGATCGCACATACCTGATGCTCAATTTCTGTTTATGACCAAATTCATCATGAAACTTATGAAATTGATCGAATTAACCATTGAACACACAGTGGAATAAAAAAACCAGATAAAGATGATATCATTCGCATAGTACATAGCTGAATTCAGTATTTTATGTCCAATTCCAAGAACCAAGCGAAGACTAAATATTGCAAAATTAAAAACAAATCTGAAAGTAAAGAAAAAAATAGAGAAATTAAGCAAATAAAGAAACAGAGATTTCATCTTTTGACCAAAAATAATTAAGCAGAACAATATTTTTATTAAAACTCTAAAATCCCCATTGTGTAAAGGTACAAATGCACATTTAATCAGAATCTTCAATCTAATTTGTTTAATCAACAACTAAATTGAACATATCTTTCAAAACATTGACTAGCATACAAAGTTGAAGAAATTTGTAAATAATGTGGCAAAATGCTCACAAGTGCAGTCACAAACCCAGAACAGGTAAGCATTATCCACAACAAAGTCACACATACAAATAATTTCAACACACTTTTATACAGTTCATCATCATCTTCATTGCACAAAGAGAGTAGGCTCACCGACGAGACACACAAACGTAAAAGAAAAACATACACTCACAGAAGTTACAGAAGTTATAAAAGGTTATTGGATGTTGATATTATTTTCCTAAGAATCTTAAATTCAAATGAAATGTATGTTTGAATATATATATGATTAGGGTCATAATTGCATGTTTTTGCATCCATTTCTATATGGTTTTGATGTGCTTATGTTCATATTTGACCCTAAAATGCTATACTTTGTGCATTTAACCCTTTTTGGCTAGAAAATTATGTTTTGTAGTGAAAACGAGCAAAATTGGCAAAAGACGAGCAAGTTCGTAAAAGTCCAGAAATTGTAAGTTGATCCAATGGAGGCAAATGATATACCATGTCGAAGGGTTCGAAGAGAGGGTCGCAACGAAAAAGAATCGAGTCAATCAGAGCTCTAGAACACAAGATATGAAGAAAATGAGGAAGTCGAGGATCGATCGGACGAGTCGAAGCTGGGCTCGTGCACAACCAATCCTGGGCTCGTGCGACCACAAGCCCGGATTCGTGCGATGGATCTCTGGTTCGGGCCGTGGAGGACCTGAACGAATGCTCGCAAGAACAGGATTAGTGCGGCCACTTCAGTGCACTCGTGCGATGCTCCGGCTGGACCCAATTTCGAGGGCTGTTTCGTCTTTTCGCGCGTTTAATGAAGGGCATTTTGGACTAAACATTGTGGGCACTATAAGATTTCTTCTTACTATTTCTTCTATTACTTTTAATCATCGATCTGATTGTTCCTGCATTCTCTCCACACCAAGAGCTACATTTTGACCGATTGTTTTGTAATTTCCATTGTCGGATTGTTAGATAGTTTTTAGAGGTAATTTGTATCTTTTAAATTTCCATTGTAATAGGTAATCTCTCTACATTCCTTTACATTTCTTGTATGATGATGATTGTTTCTAGCTTAATTGTTCTTTTGTTTACCGAATTAGCCATGGGCTAATTCCTTCATGTGTTGGTGTATGACTCCTATGGAGTAATATGGTGATAATGTTGAACTTTTGAATGCTATGAGTTGTTGTATGATCAATTCTCTACATTGATGGATTGTATGAATGCTTTGCACGTGTAGTTGATCATAAGGGCCATTAGGGAGTTAGTCTCATACGAGAGTAGAGCTATTTTCCTAAATCTTCTTGTATTAAGGCCAATGCATGCTAAGTGTTTGATAAAATTCCTAAGATAGTGAGAATTATCCTTAGTGAATTGGAAGAACAATTAGAGGCTTTAGTGTGTATTTAGGGAGACCTTTTGCATGTTAGAGTTGCTTGCCAATTGATTGTACAATATCTCATTGCATGATTAAGGGATACTTCACCATGTGAAACATAGAATAGTACACTAGCACATATCTCTCACATTTGCTCACTTTGCAACCCAAGGTGATAAGTAGTTTACTTCTTTGACGCATTAGTAGACATTAGATACCTTTCCCCTTTATTGCTTTGTTAGCTTTCCAATTGAAACAACAATTTACCTTACAAGACCCCATCTCCCTGTGTTCGATAAATATTAAACTTGGTCAACTTGCCATGACAATATAGTGATCACGTACACTTGCGTGTGGACACATTTTGAGCAAAGAAGTTTTTGGTGCCGTTGTCGGGGAGACGGCTATTTTGTTTGGTTGTTTGTTGTTTCCTTTATTTTTGATTGGTTACTATTGTGAGAGTTTTGATACTTGTTTCTTTGTAGGTATATGCACACAAGGAGTCAAGGAGGAGGAGATCTACTACCCTTTGATTTAGACCTTGAAACGAGCCTACGAAGAAGAAGAAGAGAAGCTATATTGAATCAAGAGAACATGGAGAATAACATGAATGAAGCTCGAGATGAGATTAGAGAAGAAAAACCATTGAGAGGACAAGTGCATCAAGGTGAAGAGCACTTGGCTCAAAGGGAGGTTCCACAACCACAACCTATACCACATCAATACCAACCTTATCCACCACCAAATCAACCTTATTATCCATCTCAATATCCCAACTACCAAAATTACCCAATACACCAACCATACTATCCACCACCACCACATAACTATCCTTACTATCCATATCCACCACCACCTCAACACCAAAGACCACAAATCATAAACCCACCTAAAACCCATGAACCATTATTGCGAGACTACTTTGAGCCGAGGGTTAATGAACAATATGATGGAATCGAAAGACCACCAATAGATGCTGAGAAGTTTGAGCTCAATACAAATCTCTTGAAGTTGTTAAAGGAATCTCATTTTGAAGGATCAAGTGATCGAGAAGATCCCAATGCTCATTTGAATAATTTCATGGAGCTATGTGACACGATCAAGTACAAAGGGATGTCGGATAATGAGAAAAAGCTCAGTTTCTTCAATTTTACCTTGACCGGGAGAGATAAAATATGGATTCGATCTATGAATCCGAAAGCAGCTACATGGGAGGAGTTGAGTTCACAATTTCTCAAGAAATTTTACCCTCCATCAAAGATGTTAAAAGCTATAGAAGAGATAAAGAATTTTCGACAAAAGGCGAGATAAACCATATCAAGTGCTTGGGAGAGGTACCAAACCTTGTTGTTGGCTTGCCCTCAACATTGTTTGAGGGATGAAGACATTCTTTTGACATTTACCATAGGATTGCATGAAGGAGACAAGAATTACTTGAATTCTTGTGCCGGAGGCTCGGTTTGGACGAAGACAATTTGTTAAGTGAACGAGATCATCGAAAACTTAGCTGCAAACGATGCATTTCAAAGAGAGTCCAATAGTGGAAAGTGTGATCGAGTTGCACTTCTTGAGGAAAACATGAAAAATGTGTTGAACTTGTTCTATGGAGGCCAAAACCAAAACCAAGCTCCAGCTCCTATGCAAGTAAGTGTTGTCGAAAGTCTTCCTCCTCCTACTACCTCTACTCAAGAAGAAGTGAATTACATGGGTCGTCCTCAATACAATAATTCTTTCCAAAGTAATCAAAGGTCATATGTTGCTCCACATTTTAGACAACAAGGGGGTTCGTATCAAAATCAAAGCAACCCTCCATACAATCCGAATAGGAGGCATGAGAACATTTCATATTCCAATCCTAAGGGGGTAATTCAATTGCCACCCGGGATTGATCCGGGGTCTAAGCCGCCTAATAATGAGGGTAAGGGGAGCATTGAAGACACCTTGACATTAATCTTGAAGAAGATGGACAATTTTGAAGTGGAATTTAGAAAGATGAATAGTGAAACAAACAAAAGGGTTGATGACTTGTACACTTCACTAGGAAATCAAATTAAGAGCTTGGAATATCAACTTGGACAAATTGCTTCTTCCTTAAGTCCACAAGTTAACAAAGGTAAATTCTCTTCTACAACCGAAATTAATCCTCGTGAGCATTGTAATTCAATTATGTGTGTGGAGGTTGCAAAAGAGGTGGTAGGGAATGATCCTTTGAAATTGTTTCATGACGAAATAGTGGAGGAATCATTTTGTTGTGAGAATTTGAAATTGGTGAAGAGTGATGAGAAAGTCTTGGGGGTAGAAGAAAGAGTGATGGAAAAAGAGAAGAAAGAGAAAGGGAAAGTGAAAATAAGGGGTGAGGATAGATTGGAGGAAGAAGGGTTGTTGGTTGAGAAAGAAAATGTGGAAGTTTCCAAGGGAGTGAGAAACAAAATTGATGAGAGGCTCAAGAAATTTCTTGATTTGTTCACAAAGATGTATGCTAATATGCCTTTCAAAGAAGCTATTGAGCAAATGCCGACGTATACAAGATTCTTGAAGGATCTCATGTCGAAGAAGAGGAAAAAGGAGCCCGATATTATCAAACTCACTCATGAGAGTAGTAAACTTATCATGAAGCATCTTCCTAAAAAACTCAAAGATCCGGGTAGTGTTGGTCCCGAAACGAGTATAATCAGTGTATGGGGGGGAATACACTGATATCAGATTTTTCTGAAAACTCAGAGAAATGCTCTAACACGCTCAGTCAGGAAGATCCTGATATTACTCAGCAAAACTGATAGTCCGCAGGGGCAGCATGGACAAGTCAACAATGGAGTCAGATAGGTTGAGTGTGAGTAGTGTGCTCAGAAGCTCAGTATAGATAACAAACCTACTAACTGCTCAGAGGCAAGTCAGTTGGACTACTATCTCAGTAAGCTAGAGTACTTGCGGAATGTGAGCCCTTAGTTTCTACCCGTTTTAGTTTCTAAACACTTTCTCTGAGTTTGCTTAATAAATTGGTGGTTAAGGCTGGTGCACAGTATTAAGACTCAAGATGATTGATTCAGCCTAAAGATCAAAACAATGTAGTATGCTCAGTTTAATATGAATGACAATTATGATCCTGAGCAAGAATGTAAATCAGCACACAAGGGTCTTTTTAACGTGGTTCGGAGATAACCAACTCCTACGTCCACGGCTTGATTTAACAGGAAGTTATCCTCAAAACCTTGAGGATATGTACTTGGGTTTTACGTGCCAAGGGACACGAATAGCCAACTTCCTCTCTTAGGAATTCAGCTCAGCCTGATAAGTTATTCAGCCCGGCAAGTTGTAACCTTTTTTCTTTGGACTTACATAGGTCAGATAAACTGACTCAAGGCCTAAGTCAGGTCTTATGAGCATTCAGCTCAGCCTGATAGGTCGCATTACTTGCCCTTCACTGACTAAGTTCTGTCCTGAGCATGCTTAGTGTACTCAGTAGAAACATCAGTCAGTGGCTTGTCCGGATAGTCTTCAGGATGGATCTTCAAGTCTTTGGTCTTCACTTCAGTTCAGGCAATCTTCTTCAAGACTGACTCTGAACATCTTCAGGGCGAGTTGTACATCAGACTTCAGGCAATTGGGTCGACTCTAATATTCTTCAGTCTTCAACATGTTCCCCTTGAACTGAATCCCTAACTTTATTATCCTGATCTAGACTATCCTGACAATCTGTACTTAGGCAAATCATCAGGGGTTTTGGGATTTAATCAAAATACTCAGATTGTCTCAACAATTTCCCCCTTTTTGATGATGCCAAAACCCTTAAGCAAATTCCTGACCATCTATACAATTAACTGACTTAGTCAGTGAACATAGTTCAGTACCTCCTGACAAACTAGGCACTTAGTCTATAAGATGGAAACAAGGAATGAGTTAGTACAGTTCTTGATAAGGATGCTGAAAAGTAAATTCAGGAGTCAACAAGAAGTTGTACTCAGGAAAATAAAATAACTTCATTGATTGATATAAGAGTTACAATTATCCTGAAGCTATTACAATTTCCTGAACAACTAACTCCTGAGCCAGCTACTCTTCATCCTTATCCCAAGCAGCAAGAGGAATTTCATACATCTCCAAGACTCGGTTCAGGATCTGCTTCATCCTATTCCGATCACCAACTGCACCGGCAACACGTCCTACCCTGACGACTTCTTCTGATATTGCCTTCCGGTCCATCTGCTTGGAGTTCCTGAAGAGTGGAGGAGGATACTTGATGAATTACGGTGGAGCGATCTCTACACCTTCAGTGTCAACAAGTCTGATGATTTCAGCCTAGAGATCCGAGTGCTCTTGCACCATCCAGTGGTGAAGTATGACATCTTTGTCTTCATTCAAATCGTCCCATAACCCCACCACATAGAATAGGTATGCCCATCTATTCCGGATTGGAATCTATACCTCCAACATCTCCACAGGAATGAAATCCTCAACCATCTGAAGTGGAGGAGGGCCCTGACCTGAATTGACAACCATTTTCCTCTGAGTCTTTTTTCGAGATCCAGAAGGCACAGACTTTTGCTTCTGAACCTGCGAAATAAGGTACTCTTGGTTTTCTTTTAGCCTTTGGATCTGACTGAGCAGCGATAACTCCCTCATCTTCGCCTGCTTCTCTGCCTCAGTCATCACCAACTTGTTCTTCTGAATGGTTGATCCAGATGTAGTCCTTCCTCCAATTCAGCAAAAAGTGGAGCCAGCGCAGGATCCTCAGAGGACTGCTTCAACCTCTTCGTATCAGATTCCTTGGCCTCAGTACTTTGAGTTTCAGCAGCAGCAACGCGTTCTCTTCTTGTCCTGAGCTCTCAGTTCAGGGGGAAAGGCTTTCTTTTTGCCTTTGCCAATTTGCTTCGTTCCTTCTCCCTTTTTAGCATCATCCTCGTTGATCTTGCGGACTACTTCTTCAATGGATCCTGCCAAAATTGTGAACTGATCGCCCATCTCTTGTTGCTTACCCTGAATATTCCCGATCTGACTCACAATTCCCCTCAGATCGACACTGAGCCTTGAAATTGCCTGTTTATGTTCCAGTTTCAACCTGCCCTCTAAGTCTCCCATCCTGGAGTCCAGGGCCCGCGTAATTTCCTCCTTCTCTTGATCAGACATCTCACTCAGTAATTCAGCTTTTAGATCTCCCCTTAGCTGAGCCATCTTAGCATCGACCAGCTGAGCAACCCTTACATCCAGTTGCTGATCTAGAAAAGTGGCTAGCTTCGACTCTTGCTAAGCTTGAACATCAGAGACCATTTGTTTGCAGGCTCGAATGGTCCCCTTTGCTTGTTGAGCCATAGAGGTTAGTTGTACTGAGTGAGTTACCCCTACTTCACCAAGGAGATCGATCGCAGTATTCATTTCTTGAGCTATCTCATCCTGATCCTGTTGCACCTTCTTCATACGATTATTAGCCAGTGAAACAACCAGGTTGAACCAGTTAATTCTCTCATTGTGCACGTTGAGCTGACGTTGGATGCCACTTAGCGTCCGTCCCCAAGCCTATTTTTTCTGAATCGTACCTCCAGGATTCTTGACAAGAGAACTCAGACCCTCACGAGAAGCCTCAGCAGCCCCGGGTCCGAGGGGTACATCATCGGCCGGTGCACCAATCACATCAGTCACACCTTGCTGATCGGTCTGAGCAGTCTCAACCATTTTCTCTCCTTCCTTCTCCTTCTCCTCCATCTCCACATCCTTCTCAGGCTGATTCTCTTCCTACACATCCACCTGATTTTCTCCCTGAGCTTCAACATGTGGAACTATAGCCAGTTCCAATCCTTGCAATTTCTTTTCAGGCTCAGCAGCAGGAGCCTCAGGGTAGATTCGCCTGACGGTCTTGATGAAATCAGTAATCTTAATCAGATAGTGCAGAGAGTTTACCTTAAAGTGATCAAATAAAGCTGCTTCATCATCAGCCAGCTTTTCCCATCCTTTCACCTCGCCCAGCTGACCAAGTTCAGGCCAAGTGGCACTCCCCGAGCATGGCATATGTGCGGAGCTGCACCACTGCCTCCTTTTGAGTTGGAGAGAGATCAGGGAATCTCTTATCCACCACGTCAGCTGCCCTTCCCCTTGCTACAACCTCAAAGTCAGGTAGTGAGTTCTCATCCAGCGCGAGGGATGGCCATGGTGATTCAGCCTGCTCTACATCAGTCTCCTTCACAACACCTTCCTCCCTCCTACCTTCATTACTTTTGCTGTTTTTGCTATTGGCAGCATTCTCAGCATCAGCAATGGGTTCCCCCTGACCCTCATCAGATTGGGCCTCCACGCCCTGAAATTCAGAAATTACATTCAGAATCTGATCATCATCCAAGTCTTGCTCAAGGACAGATGGCGTCAGATCTGAGGGTGCAACCTCCGGAATGGCAGCAATGGGGGCAACCTCTAAGGCAGTCTGAACAGGTTCCCCCTCCGGAGTTGCTTGCTGAGTCTCCTTCTCCGGCTGAGTCTCTTCTTCAACAACCTTCTCTTCCACAAGCTTCTTCTCTCGCTCCTCTGAGTCATGATACTTGAATTTCAGAGTCTGTTGCTTGGGTTCGAAAGGCTTGCTGGACTTTTACTCCGCTGGTTTCTTAGCCTGAGTCCCTGAAGGCTTGCTTGCCTAAGCCTTGACTCCTCCAGTCGTGCTGGCCTGAGCCTTCTTCAGGGTTCTTGATTTCTTCTTCTTCGTACCAGCATCACTGGAAAAGTTTCTGAAGAGATCAACTTTCTCTGGAATCTCGAGAGATTGAGCCTGATCAACATCTCCGATAGCCAAAGTCTCCAAGATCAGAGAGATCGTTGTGCCAAAGTGCATCTTTGCCTCAAATGTCGCCTGACCCTCCAGCGAATATTTGATTTTGCTGGTCTCAGCTACCAGTAATTGGAGAAAATATTCCTCCCAAGTTAAAGCGTGCAAAGAGGCATCCTTGATAGCCATCATGACGTATAGCTTTGGCCTGGAGATCTTCTCCAATCCCCCAGCAATCCCCATCACTCCCTGACTAGTCAGGTCGAAGAAATGACGGTTTGGTGACCTTAGCACCGATTTGTTCAGCCCTGCCTTCAGTGGAACCACCTCATCACAAAGGGACTGAAGGTAGTCCTTCTCATCTCCAACACCGTAATCCACTGGGCTGCGTCCTGAGTGCGGAAGATTGAACACTTCTCTGATCTTTTGCCTCAGATTGATGGTGACCCAACTCCTCTTCAGTTCATCCTCACCATCTTTCTGCTTCACACACGAAGACAAAGGAATGCAGGTCTCCCATTCCTTGGATTCCTTGTTCTGCTCCATCTTTAAATAAAACACAACAACAAGGCGTGGATGAAGTCTCTAGGGCTTTGCTATGATGAACCGAAGCAACCCAGCATTTTCAAATAAGTCCTTCACGGGCACAATATCTGGGTGATTCGAAGAGAAATCACCAATGGGTTCCCAGCATATCTCGTTCCTTAGATGGAATAAATTTCCAAAGAACGAATCAACAGAAGGTGAGGCCATGATGAAGATATGCATATATGAAGGATAAAAAGCAGAGAGAAGATATAGCAAATAAAATATTTGAGTGCGTAAAAGTCGCAAAGACAAACTCTTCCCTTATTTATACTAAAATCCAGTTTTAATCGGACGGCTCAGGAAATATGACTTATGAAATTCAATAGTTTAGGTTAAAGCAATTAAAATGCATGGATGCGGATTGAGCCTTTTCGGTTTTCAAAGTTAATGTTTCAAAAACTTTATTGAAAACTGTTCCCGCCCACTTTGCATTAAATGTGCGTCAGAGCCTGTCCGTATTTAATTCAAATAATTACATTAAATAATAACTGAATAATAAATGAACGGTTGAGATTGGGTGACAAAAAGATTTGATTAGACAACTCGGCAAACAGTATCAAAGATGATGCAAGCAAGATAAGATGATTGAAAATAATTCAGGAAACATACCAATCAGTCAGATTTTGATATCTGACTGATACCACTTTTGACCTATCAGGGTGAAAAGCCCTGAACACAGTGTCCTGAACTTTAGTCAGTCTATACTGACCATCCTTTCTTACTGATTGTTCCCCCTTCAACCATTCATCCTCTCTCTTCCTTCATCCTAATTCTCAGTTAGTCATTCCTCCTGACCTTATGCATTCTGAACTGAGATTCAGATTGAAACTCCAAAGCCTGGGTCAAGAAGTCCTAACTCTACTGACAACTCAACAAACCTAGTTTCAGGCAAAGCCTTAGTCAGGATGTCAGCTCTCTGCTTGTCAGTAGGGATCCTCTCCATCCTGATATCCTTCTTCTCAACATGATCTCTTATAAAGTGATGCCTAATGTCTACATGCTTACACCTTGTGTGTAAGACTGGGTTTTGGGATATGGCTATGTCACTATTATTGTCACAATAAATTGGGACTTCAGTGGCCTCTATTTGGTAGTCTCTCAGTTGTTGTTTCAACCAAA
The DNA here is from genome assembly GCA_026898435.1 of Prunella vulgaris. Taxonomy (NCBI): domain Eukaryota; kingdom Viridiplantae; phylum Streptophyta; class Magnoliopsida; order Lamiales; family Lamiaceae; genus Prunella; species Prunella vulgaris. The sequence continues at coordinate 61,009 of JAPKLY010000063.1, forward strand.
GAATTTGGGAACAACAACTGCCTGCCACCATATACTCAGCCTCAGTAGTAGACGTTGCAACACGGGTTTGCTTCTTAGAAAACCAAGAGATCAGTTTGCTTCCTAGAAACTGACATGTGCCTGTAGTTGATTTCCTATCAAGCCTGCAGCCTCCATAATCAGCATCTGAATAGCCAGTCAGTTCTAGGATGTCATCAGAGGGATGCCAAAGTCCTAAATTGACTGTACCTTTCAGGTATTTCAGAATCTTTTTGATACTCTCTAGATGACTCTTCTTAGGATCAGACTGATACCTTGCACAAACTCCGACTGCATAAGTGATGTTAGGACGACTAGCAGTCAGGTACAATAAAGATCCAATCAGTGCCCTATATTCAGTCTGATTCACTGAGGTCCCCTCCTTGTCAGGATCCAGCTTCTCATTTGTGTTCATGGGAATACGTGAGACTTTGCTGGTCTGAACTCCAAACTTCTGAATCAAGTACCTCGCATACTTGGACTGATTTATAAAGATTTCGGAGTCAGTTTGCCTGACCTGAAGACCTAAAAAGAAGTTCATCTCTCCCATCATTGACATCTCAAACTTCCCCGTCATCAGCTTTGAGAATTTCTCACAAAGCTTCAGGTTAGGTGATCCAAATATTATGTCATCCACATAAATCTGAACCAAGAGAATGTCTTCCCCTTCGGATATCCTGAAGAGGGTCCTGTCCACTGTTCCTTTCACGAACCTGTGGTCTATCAGGAATTGAGAGAGTGTATATACCAAACCCTGGGGGGCTTGTTTCAGGCCATAAAGGGCTTTCTTTAGGTGATAGACTTTGTTTCCAACTTCGAACCCTGGAGGTTGTTCCACATAAACCTCCTCGTTCAGTACACCATTCAGAAAAGCACTCTTCACGTCCATCTGATACACCTTGAACTTCTTAAATGTTGCATAAGCCAAGAACAACCTGATTGCTTCCAATCTTGCAACTGGGGCAAATGTCTCATCATAGTCGATCCCTTCGGCCTGAGAGTAACCCTTAGCCACTAGTCTGGCCTTGTTTCTGACAGCAACATTCTTCTCATCCCTCTTGTTCTTGAAAACCCACTTGGTGCCAATAACGTGTTGACGCCTAGGTCTCTCAACTAACTCCCAAACCTGATTCTGCTCAAACTGATTGAGCTCATCCTGCATGGCTAGGATCCAGTTGGGGTCAGCAAGAGCTTCTTCTATGTTCTTAGGTTCCTGATCACTCAGGAAGTAGCAAAATATAGCACTCTCGCCATGGAACAACCTTGTCCTGACCCCCTCATTGATATCACCAATGATATCAGCCAATGAGTGATCATCTAGCCACCGCCTCCTGCTGACGGCTGCACTGGGGGCTGCTGACGTTCCTTCTCCTGAACTTGAAATGTTAGTTTAAGTAATAATAGGCAGAGAACCAGAACGAGCAAGAACAGGGGACACTGAGTCATTCCCTGAGGGTTGTACAATATCAGGGACATTGTTTCCCCCCTACAGAGTTGGACTCAGTAACTGTCTCAGGTGCAGAAGCATCATCACCAACAGTACGTACCTCAGGTTGAGTCTGTGCCTACGTCTGAGACTCAACATTTTCCGAGGCTGGGGCTTGCTGAGGGTTGGCCTGAGGTCCATCCTGATCATCATCATCATCATCATCCCATCCTTTGGGAGCATTCACCAATTTGATCTTGAACTCAGGATTCTTCAGGCTCAGTCTTGTTACCCTCTTGGTAACCCCCTCAGTGTCAGGACTCGGAACCTGTTTTCTACGCACTGATGCAGTCTCATCAAACACAACATGAGGTGTTTCCTCCACACAAAGGGTCCGACAGTTATACACCCTAAAAGCTTTGTTGACTGATGAGTATCCTAAGAAAACTCCCTCATCAGACTTGCTATCAAAGGCTTTCAGCTGGTCTTTCCCATTGTTCAGGATGAAACACTTACACCCAAAGATATGGAAATAGGAGATGCGAGGATTCCTTTTATTCTAAGTTTCATAAGGTGTCTGAGCATGTTGTTTGTTCAGCATAGATCGGTTCTGAGTGTAGCAAGCAATGTTGATTGCTTCAGCCCAATACTTCTTGGGCAGTCCTGATTCAGCCAACATGGTCCGGGCAGCTTCCTTCAGGGTCCAGTTCCTTCTCTCAGCTACCCCATTCTGCTAAGGGGTCCTGGCTGCAGAAGTCTCATGAGCAATACCAAGGTCAGTACAAAAATCAGTGATAATTGAGTTAATAAACTCAGTTCCCCTATCTGATCTGATCCTGACGATGCTCTGACCCTATTCAGTACTCAATTTCTTGAGTAACTCTGGAAGCTTGACCTGAGTATCCTTGTTCAGCAAGAAAATAACCCATGTATACCTGGAATAATCATCAACAACAACAAGGGTATATTTCCTACCATTCATGCTGACAGGAGTAATCGGACCAAAGAGATCCATGTGCAGGAGCTGAAGTACTCTGTCAGTTGAGAAGTCATCTTTCTCCTTGAATGAAGCTTTGGTTTGCTTGCCTTTCTTCGCTAAAAACTTCATTAGGTAGACCCTCTACAAGAGAAAGTCGATAGATTTTGTTAATAATCTTGAAGTCTAAGAGACTCAGGCGTCTATGCCAAAGCTAACTGAGCTCAGATGAGCTCTTAGCGACCAAATAAGTTTCAGGAGAGCTGCTCTTGAAGTCAGCAAAATAAACGTTTCCCCTCCTGACACCTGTTATCAGAACCTGCAGTGTAGATTTGTCCTTCACAAGACATATGTTAGATGTAAACTCTACACTATATCCTCTGTCACAAAACTGACTGACCGAAAGTAGGTTATGCCTAAGACCCTCAACATAGGATACATTAAGCACTCTCACTGAGCCAACAACAAGGGTACCGAATCCTCTGGTGAAACCCTTAGAGTTATCACCAAAGGTTACATGCGGGCCATCCTGAGCTACATAATCCTGAAGGAGATCACGAAATCCGGTCATGTGCCTGGAACACCCTGAATCCAAGTACCAGTCCATCTTCTGATCCTCCCCCCTCTTCTTGTAGCCCGCAGTAAACTGAAAAGAATCAGGCCTCAGGTACCCATCTCGTATTGGGTCCTACAGTGTCAGCCAAACCCTTCGGGATCCATATTTATTTAACAATTCTGATGGCATCAGAAGTGTAAACTTGTCTCCCTGAAACATCAACATACACTGTCCTCTTCTTCCTTTGTGCCTGGGAAGTTGAGGGTGTATGTGTGTCAGCCTGAGTCTCAGGAGCCCTGGATTGTTTCCTGGGGGCGGGCCTCCTCTTCCTCCTTGGCCTGAGTGCGTTGGGCTGTTGTCTGTCCTGAGAAGGAACAGCTCGGGCCTGATCTCTAGGCACTTGAGGTCTGGTCTGAGTGTTATCGGAGTTAGGTCTTTGTTGCCTTTCAGGGGCCACTTGGTTCGACCTTCTCCTTTGAGGATTGGGACGTTCCTGATGGGCCCTGTGCCCTGCCTTAGGTCTCTGGACCTCAGTAGTCCTTGGCCTTGCCTGAGGCCTCCCCTAACCAGAGTTCCTTCTACCCTGAGCATTCTGAGGCCTAGCCTGAGAAGTGCTGAGGGCAGAGTTCTTTCCGGCCTGAGGGTTCCTAGGCTGAGCCTTGGAGTTCCCTTGGTCCTTCTTCCTCGGTTCAGGATGAGGAGCCTGGGCCTTTCCCTTAGGTTTTGACCTAGATTCCTCAATCCTTTGCCTGACAGGTTCAGGCGCTTTCTCCTTCCCTTTGCCTTTATCCTGACGAGTAACACTTGGGCTCTTGTCGTCAGTTTGGGCAGGGACAAACTTTTTCTGAGAGTTGCTCCCTGAAGCATCTCTCTTTTTCTTGCCCTTTGGGTCTTTAGAGGCATCATAGCCTAACCCAGCTTTTGCACCATCAGTCAGCTGAGAGAAACTTGTTAACTCATCAACCACTTGGGAAGATGTGTGTAACTTCTTCAGCTTTTCCTCAAGGTGCCCATTTTCCTTTTTCAGGGCCTCAATTTCAGTGGTGTACTGAAGCACCAGTTTCTGATGAGCATTCTCTTTTGAGATCAGCTCAAGATCCCAAGCAGTTTGCTCAGCACTAAGGCGAGCTTTCCACTCAGTTTCGAACATCTTTCTCAAAGCAATACGCTCAATCATCTGCTGTTCCTGAGCAAGGAACTGATCAGTGTCACGAGTCTCGATCAGCGAGCTGATTACACCATTCAGTCTTTCAACCGCCATTGGAGTCTCATCATGCCTATTCAGGGCATGAAGTAACTCTTCTTGGAGATTTACTAGTCTGAGGGCTTCCTCAGTATCTCTCATTCTGAGAGACTCAGTTAACCGATCGTTCTCCCCACTCAGTTGAGCATTCACATCCAATATGTGAATATAAGTCTCCTGCAGCCTTGAGAAATCAGCCATCAATTGCTCTGAAGCGAGCTGAAGGTCGAGATCTCTTGCTAAGTCTAAGCTAAGCTCAGGTGCGTGATCAGGAGAAGAGGCAGAAGAACATACCTCATCATCTGCCATTAGGCAGAGATCATCATACTCCTCATCGGAGAAGAGTTCAGGGGACCGGCGTCCTGGGCCATCGGAATATGAGGAATCCTCAGCAAGCATTGCTCTTCGGTCTGATGCCCTGAGCTCTTTCTTTGCTCTCTGATATTCTCGGTCACGAGCACTGAGCTCCGGACAATCATACTGATAATGTTCGGTCTTCTTGCAGTGGTAACACTGATCTACAACACTAGCAAACTTTTTGTCAGTGTACCTCTTTTCTGACGATTCCCTCCGGCTCCCTGATGATCTCTCAGGCTTGGAGCTGGATCTTTTGGGATCAGTATCATCTCTCCTCTTGGAGCTCTTCTCATCTCTGCGTCGCTCAGGCTCATCACGTTCTCTCCTGAATTCAGAACCCTTCATCTCTTCCCTCCGGGGGCTCGATCTCCTTGGGCTGGAATACCTACGGTCACGATTGTCAGTATAAAACTTCTTATACCTGCCGAAATGAGAGTTCAGCTTCTCGAATCATCGTGCCATCAGGCTGTACTCTAGGGCTAGCTCATCCTTATTCATCTCTCTGAGTGATTTCGAGCCAGATCCAGCCTCAGGAGTAGCTTTAAGAGCCACGCTCTTTTCCTTTTCAGGTGTCTTCTCCTCACTCACATCCTCACAGACTGCACCTTTCTTCTTCCTCTTATCGAGGTCGAATTCCAGAGCCTTTAACTCTGAGAATAGGTGAGAGTAAGGGATGTTTGTGAGATCCTGAGTGTTCTTCAACAAGATCACTCCTGTGTCCCATCTTTCAGGGAGACAGTTCAGGATTTTTGATGACACCTCCCTCTTGGGAAAGTCCTTCCCAAGGGTTGCTAGCTCGTTCATCATCTTAATGAATTGAGCTTCCATCTGATCGATGGATTCTCCTTCTAACATCCGAAAGGCCTCAAACTTTGTGATAGCAAGATCACGCTTGTTCTCCTTGATCTTCTCTGAGCCCTCACTCATCTCTTTTAGTGCATCCCAGATCTCCTTCGCAGTTGTCAGATGCATGAGCCTAACCGAGTTCTCGTAAGAAACAGTGTGGAGTATAATATTCTTCGCAATATTATCCAGTCCGATTTGCTTCATCTGATCAGATTTAAGTGCGGACCTCTCCACTGGCTCATCTCCGGCAGCCGGAACAGGGACATACCCAGCTACGGGCCAGGTGGTCTGAAGATTCCTTATAAATCTGATAGGACCATGCTCAATCACCTAGGGCATCTGATCATGGATGAAGTAGAGATGTGCAAGGACCCTGAATTTCCAATAGTCATAATTGTCAATAGAGCATTCAGGAAGATTGCCCTCAAGGCGCTTAGAACCAGATGCCATGATATGCAAGTTTTTCATAAATAGATCTATTCAGTTGACCACCAATAGTTTCTCCTCAGAAACTGTTGGTAAACAAAGTCAGTGGTCTTTTGAACCACTGCTCTGATACCACTTGTTGGTCCCGAAATGAGTATAATCAGTGTATGGGGGGAATACACTAATATCAGATTTTTCTGAACACTCAGAAAAATGCTCTAACACGCTCAGTCAGGAAGATCCTGATATTACTCAGCAAAACTAATAGTCCGCAGGGGCAGCAGGGACAAGTCAGTAATGGAGTCAGATAGGTTGAGTGTGAGTAGTGTGCTCAGAAGCTCAGTAGAGATAACAAACCTGCTGACTGCTCAGAGGCAAGTCAGTTGGACTACTATCTCAGTAAGCTAGGGTACATGCGGAATGTGAGCCCTTAGTTTCTACTCGTTTTAGTTTCTGAAAATTCTCTCTGAGTTTGCTTAGTACATTGGTGGTTAAGGCTGGTGCACAGTATTAAGACTCAGGATGATTAAATCAGCCTGAAGATCAAAACAATGCAGTATGCTCAGTTTAATATGAATGACTATTATGATCCTGAGCAAGAATGTAAATCAGCACACAAGGGTCTTTTTAACGTTGTTCGGAGATAACCAACTCCTACGTCCACGACCTGATTTAACAGAAAGTTATCCTCAAAACCCTGAGGATAGGTACTTGGGTTTTATGTGCCAAGGGACACAAATAGCCAACTTTCTCTCTTAGGAACTGACCCCTGGGTGGTTTTACAAGTCCCAGTCCTTTTTAACCAACCAATCTCACACCCTGAGTGGTTTGGTATTCTTGGTTTCCAACTAAGGATAGCCCTAGCAATACAAATCGATGCTAAAGATTAGAGCTATCAAAACTAAGCAAATACAGAGTGAATCCTACTACAACACTAGGGAAATTTAATTGCAGAGTGTTGTTCAAAATATGCTTTGAGTGCTTGGATTCTAGAGAGATTTCACTTGGAAATTTCACGTTAGCCTTGAATGGGTGCAGGGCTCTTTGTATTTATAGGCAAGATTCAAAATAGATCAATTGGAGGAGATCTACCCAATTCTTTCCTATTTTAGGGTGGTTGCAGGCTAGAAGTACTTGTTGACCTTTTTCCCATGCTTAATCAGGAAATTCTGTCCCGCAGCCTGCAACTCTGAGACGCATTAAATGCCGCATTAACTGCTGCGCAGACTTCGTACATGCGTGTTGAAAGATGATTGTCTTTCCGTCCGAACGGCTAGTTGACCATCTGACACTTGTCCTTTCCTCGTACATTCAATACTCTGAGTCTCTTGTTAATAACTCAGCCTGAATATTTGTCTTTATCAGAGTCTTACTGACATTCTCTTTGTCTCTTGGTCCCACAGCATAAATAACCTTTTTACTTTGGACTTACATGAGTCAGGTGAACTGACACAATGCCCAAGTCAGGTCTTATGAGCATTCAGCTCAGCCTGATAAGTTTTAGCCCGGCAAGTTGTAACCTTTTTGCTTTGGACTTACATGGTTCAGATAAACTGACTCAAGGCCTAAGTCAGGTCTTATTAGCATTCAGCTCAGCCTGATAGGTCACATTACTTGCCCTTCACTGACTAAGTTCTGTCCTAAGCATGCTTAGTGTACTCAGTAGAAACATCAGTCAGTGGCTTGTCCGGATAGTCTTCAGGATGGATCTTCAAGTCTTTGGTCTTCACTTCAGTTGAGGCAATCTTCTTCAAGACTGACTCTGAACATCTTTAGGGCGAGTTGCACATCAGACTTCAGGCAATTGGGTCGACTCCAATATTCTTTTGTTTTCAACACGTTCCCCTTGAACTGAATCCCTAACTTTATTATCCTGATCTAGACTATCCTGACAATCTGTACTTAGGCAAATCATCAGGGGTTTTGGGATCTAATCAAAATACTCAGATTGTCTCAACAGGTAGTTTTGTGTTGGATTGTTATATTGAAGGAATCAAGAGTATAAAGGCTTTATGTGATGCCTTTATCGATAGCTAAAAGGCTTGGCTTGAAAGATATGAAGCCCATGTCTAGTGATCTTTATATGGCGGACAATTCAAAGGTGCAACCTAGAGGGATTTTGGAAGATGTGGTAGTTCAAATTGATAAGTTCTTGTACCCAGTTGATTTTGTTATCTTAGATGTAGAAGAGGACAAGTTTACTCCTCTAATTCTTGGGAGACCTTTCCTTGCGACTTCGGATGCTTTGATAAATATTCAAAAAGGTGAGGTTACCTTGAGGATGAATGATGAGAGAAACACTTTCTCTATCTATGATTCTTCAATGAGTTCCCCAAGATGTGAGGGTGAAAATGCTAGCAAGGTTATGAGAACTTGTGATCTTGAGAGTGAGGTGAATGAAAAAATTCTTTTTTAAAAGAGAAAAAAAGTGAATGTAGATAAGGGGGTAAAACAAGTGGTGAAGAAAGTGGTGATAAGGGGATGTTTTTAGAGAAGGAAATTGAGTAATATAAGTCACTCAACCCTTATTGATTTTGATGTTACTTGAGCTTTATAGCGTCCGGCTAGGGGACGTTAAATCCAAGTGCTAGGTGGGATGCAGACCACCCTAATATCCTTTTTCGTATCCTTTATTTTTGTTGTTGTGTTAGTTTTGCTTTTTTTTATTTTAGGGATAGAAGCTTGAATGCCATTTTAGCCTATATGATTTTGTGCATTAATTGCTCTTTGTGGATTTTGTGCTATTTTGTGCAAGAATAGATTTGAGGAGCATATTTTGCTTAAGGGTTTTGAAAATTTCTTGGTTTAAGAGTTGATATGTTGTGTGAATGGTTTATTGAGCTTGAATTTCTTGATTAATCACTCTTTCCAAACTTTATTAGGATTCTTGATCCGAAAAAGTTTGGGGGGTGTGATTCGTGATTAATTGTTCATTTTCGTGATTAATTTGATGATGTTCAATGACCTTTTATGTTTTATGAGGAGTTTTAAGTTGTGTTGTGTAGGAAAATGGAAGAAAATTGCTTGAAAAATGTGTACAAGAAGAAAAAATTGGAAGTGGTCCAAGAACACCTCGGATTCGTGAACCCGCAGGCCAGGATTCGTGCACCCATAGCTACCGGTTCGTTCGGCGGCTCACTGGTTCGTGCAACAACAAGCCGAACGAATGCAATAAGGTGGTCGCATGAATCGATTCATTCGGCAGCAAGAGGGAATTCGTGCGAAGGGTTGCTAGATTCGATTTTGACCATTTTTTGTCCAACTTTGACCACAATTCCCTAGCTTTTTTCACTCACTCTTTTTACTCATTTCCCACTTATTTCACACACTTCTCACTTCACTCTTGCACTCTATTCTCTCTCAAAACCAAGAAGAAGAAGGTAGAGGAAAATTGTCATCTCTCAATCTCTTCAATTTCTTTCATCAATTCCTTCTAAAGGTATGTTCTACTAACTCTCCTCTTTCTATTTCTTGCAATTTTATTGAAATTCCATGGTAGCATTGTCTAGAATTAGAAATTCAAATTCTAGGGTTCTTGAGCTTAAATTGGGGATTTTTTATTCTAGCTTATTTTTTAGCAATTGATAATGGAATAATGCTTTATTGTTGATGGGTAATCCATTGCGAGCCCAATTATATGCCAATTCTGTGAATTTTGGGTTTAATTGAGGATTGAAATTTTGGGGGTAGGCTTAGTGACGAATTTTGGGAATTTTATGCTAAATTTGGATTGTCATGATTTTGTTGTGCTAATTGTTAACGGGTATGAGTATATTGATGCTAGGATGAGTTAATGATGTTAATTCACCTATGATTTTTGCTTACTTGAGGTTTCATTAATGTATGACATTGACATGACTATGAGTTGCTTAATTTTCTTGATTCTAGAATAAGACACATTATGTTCAATCTATTCTACTTAGTGAATGATGATGAGAACTTGAATTTATTGTTCTTCTCTTGCTCATGTATAGATTTCTTCTAGGAAATGTGATGGTTGAGCTCATTGTTTATATATCTTGCTCATGCTTAACATCTTGTAGGCCATGCCTAAGAAAGGTAAGAATATTGCTTCAAGTTCGAGAAGGCATGAAGGCCAAAATGTGAATGAGAATGATGTTGGGTTAGAGGAGGAATGCTATGAAATTTGTCATGTCAAACCTTCGACATACGGAATCTTCTTTGGAGTTAATGTGGTTTTTTATGTCAAATTTAGGAGATTCGTCAATATGGAGTTTCACAGCGCAAGATATTTTCTAAAGGAGACCACTAAGTTCCTAAATTTTGGGAACGATGTTGAGGATCTTTTTAATAATGTGGGATGGAGTGGATTGTTGAACATCCACAACAACTCATACATGAAGCTTAATATCGAGTTTCTTAGCACCTTCCAAGTCAAGAAGGAGAGTGGTATTCCTACTAGAATCTATTTTCAGATTGACAACAAAGCCCACTCATTGACTATGCAAGAGGTAAACCAAATCTTCGGTTGTGAAGAAGATGCTCCACATTTTAACTTTTACAACGAGGGAAGGTTTGTGCAAGATCAAGCATTGTGGAGAGTAATTTCTAATGATGATGATATAGTGTTCAGAGCTCAACACTCAAAAGCAACTCAAATTGCTAATCCAATTTTCACTTATGTGCAAATGATCCTAGCAAATACAGTTTTCGCTAGGAAAGACACAGAGAAAGTGCTCCATGAGGAACTTTTCATTCTCTACTCAATGACCACTGGTTTGAAGGCTAACTTTGGAGCCTACTTTTGCATGAATTTATCCCATCTTTACTCTGAAAGAGATTGCGCATTTGGAGGAATGATCGCCCATTTAGCAAGGAAAGTTGGATGGGAGCCTAGTGAAATGGGGATAGAGTGCTTATATCTTGATCCACAATACTTGTTGAGATCGAATATTCTCACAAAGAAAGGAAACACTCATTGCATCGTTGGCTTACCATGTGGGGAGTGGCCATTTCCACTGGTGGATTATGAATCCCTCACCATAAAGAATGGAGTGAATTGGAAATTGTGCAGCTCATCACACTTTGAGATTGCAATGAAGTTTCATGAAGGAAAGCAAATGGTGAAAAGAGCAAGGGTGGAGAGTCACTCGAGAGGAGGATCTAATGACGAGCAAGTGGAAAATGGAAAGGAGGATAGAAGGCAGGGTGAAATTGAAAGGGGTCAAGATTTTCAAACTCTTAGACATGAAGTGAATATCCTTAGGGAAAGTCAGTTTGCTCTACGATCCGATGTGATAGCTATCCATGCTGATATGTCCTCTATTTGCAAAATTATGGCAGAGATGCAAGAGACTCAAAAGAGGATGATGGATTGGTTTATTGATAAGAGCCATGTTACTTCGCCCAGTTATCCACCTTCGTGAAGTGATGATTTATATCTAACTTCATAAGGATAGGTAACACTCTCTTATCCCTAACTTGCTTCTATCCCGAATTCATAGTTTAATTTATTTTGTAATGATATTGTTATTGATGGGTGGTACTTTTAGGTAGTTTTATCTTGGTATTTGATTTGTGATGGACTATGATGACTTTGATCTTATGGTTTATGATGCTTATGAGTTTGAGCTTTATTTCTTGTGCATTGCTTGTTCTTGTCTCCACTTCTTTGCCAAACTTTTTAGACCCTTGGTCCAAAAAAGTTTGGGGGGTGTGATCGTTTTGCCATTCTCTTCACAATGCTATCCTCATGATGATTTTTAGTGCTTCTATGATGTTTTAAACCTTATGCTTGTTGTGTGCCTTGTTTTGCTTGTTATTTTTTGTCATATTGTTGTTTGCATTGAGTAGTGAATGCATGAGATATGTTTATTGTTGTATGGATGAGTTGAAATTCATGATTAGTGTAGTGGATTTATTGCTTGATTCTTGTTTTATCTTTGATACTTTTGATTTCACAATTCTTGAGATTTCATTGATATGAGCATATTGATATGATTTAATTCTTGATCACCCATTACCCGTGAGTTTTGAGCCATTAATTCTCATTTCAATCTTGAACGGATGATTTTGTTGATGTGAGTTCCACACATGTGCATTATACTCTAGAACTTGGCTTCAGTCTTATTTGAGGCTACATTAGATAATGATTTCACATGAGATGATATGAGGCATTTTTCTTTGATCTATATTGAGCCACTTAGCCCTATGAGCCTACCATTGATATTGATAACCTTTGCTACCCATTTTGTGCTTATAATTCTTTCATTTGGCTAACTACACTTTAAGTCATTTTCCTTCCTTTTTGGAACTCTCTTGTCCTTATGATTAGTAGAGTCAAAAGAAGGAAGGAAGATTGGTGATATGATGAAGAAATTGGTTGGCAATGTGGAAAGAAATTCTATGCATGGATTGTTATGAAAAGAAGGTTCAAAGGCAAGTGCTTGCAAGAAATTGAAAAAGGTTGACTTTTTGAAAAATTATGGTCAAGTTTGACTCTAGTGTTATGAGTATGATTCACAATTTTGCAAAAAGGGAAGAATGATTCTTTGAAATGTGATTTTGAAAGAGTATGAAGAGTATGTGCAAATTGCATGAAGAGGTGAATGATCTCTACGTTGATTCCTTCTATGCTTTACTAATCATACTTAGTCACTTTTATCCATATGTTCCTTCCCTACCAAAGAGCCAACACTACAACCTTCAAAAGTCCTCATTGATGTGTGATTGATTTGTCATTCCAAGTGGTGGAGAATGTAGACTTGAGCCAAGCTTATGGTAGTACGTGTATGTGATGTGATGATTGAGTGAGCTTAAACACTGGAGGGTTGAGTGAAATACCTATCTTGTGAGGATCATGACTCATTGATTTGATTTTGATAGTTAAGTGGATGATATTGTATCTTAGATTTGCTTGATATTGAGTGATGATTCTATGGCATTGATCTTGAGCTTGATGCTTCATACATACAATTATTCCCCTATCTTATCGCTTCGGTGCTCGAGGCCGAGCAACAATCTAGGTTGGGGGTGTGATTAGGGTCATAATTGCATGTTTTTGCATCAATTTCTATATGGTTTTGATGTTCTTATGTTCATATTTGACCCTAAAATGCTATACTTTGTGCATTTAACCCTTTTTGGCTAGAAAGTTGTGTTTTGTAGTGAAAACAAGCAAAATTGGCAAAAGACGAGCAAGTTTGTAAAAGTCCAGAAATTGTGAGTTGATCCAATGGAGGAAAATGATATACCATGTCAAAGGGTTCGAAGAGAGGGTCGCAACGGAAAAGAAACGAGTCAATCGGTACTCTAGAACTCAAGATATGAAGAAAACGAGGAAGTCGAGGATCGATCGGACGAGTCGAAGCAGGGCTCGTGCGCAACCAAGCCTGGGCTCGTGCTACCACAAGCCGCGATTTGTGCGATGGATCTCTGGTTCGGTCGGTGGAGGACCGAACGAATGCTCGCACGAACCGGATTCGTGCGGCCACTTCAGTGCACTCGTGCAATGCTCCGGCTGGACCCAATTTCGAGGGTTGTTTCATCTTTTCACGCGTTTAATGAAGGGCATTTTGGACTAAACATTGTGGGCACTATAAATACTCCACGGATCAGATTCTCAAAAAAAGAAAGTTTAGTTCAAATCATAATTCAAGTTTTTAGATTAGATTAGAGAGAGAGAGGTAGTTACTAGTTGGGTTCATAAGATTTCTTCTTACGATATCTTCGATTACTTTTAATCTACCGCTTTGATCGTCGATCCGATTGTTCCTGCATTCTCTCCACACCAAGAGCTACATTTTGACCAATTGTTTTGTAATTTCCATTGCCGGATTGTTAGATAGTTTTTAGAGGTAATTTGTATCTTTTCAATTTCCATTGTAATAGGTAATCTCTCTACATTCCTTTACATTTCTTGTATGATGATGATTGTTTCTAGCTTAATTGTTCTTTTGTTTACCAAATTAGCCATGGGCTAATTCCTTCATGTGTTGGTGTATGACTCCTATGGAGTAATGTGGTGATAATGTTGAACTTTTGAATGCTATGAGTTGTTGTATGATCAATTCTCTACATTGATGGATTGTATGAATGCTTTGCATGCGTAGTTGATCATAAGGGCCATTAGGGAGTTAGTCTCATACGAGAGTAGAGCTATTTTCCTAAATCTTCTTGTATTAAGGCCAATGCATGCTAAGTGTTTGATAAAATTCCTAAGATAGTGAGAATTATCCTTAGTGAATTGGAAGAACAATTAGAGGCTTTAATGTGTATTTAGGGAGACCTTTTGCATGTTAGAGTTGCTTGCCAATTGATTGTACAATACCTCATTGCATGATTAAGGGATACTTCACCATGTGAAACATAGGATAGTACACCAGCACATATCTCTCACATTTGCTCACTTTGCAACCCAAGGTGATAGGTAGTTTACTTCTTTGATGCATTAGTAGACATTAGATACCTTTCCCCTTTATTGCTTTGTTAGCTTTCCAATTGAAACAACAATTTACCTTACAAGACCCCATCTCCCTGTGTTCGATAAATATTAAACTTGGTCAACTTGCCATGACGATATAGCGATCACGTACACTTGCGTGTGGACACATTTTAAGCAAACAATATATATATATATATATATATATATATATATTATCATCAAAAAGGGCAATTTAAGAATATTTATACCAGCAACAGAATAATAACCCCTCCTAATTTCTCAAATTAATAATTATCAAATCAAAATCTACTAATTTTTATAGATTAATGTAACATAAACACAAAAAAGGGATTATCATATTTGAGTTACGTTCTATCCAACTAATCTAATGCTAAATCAATTTTTTATGGTTCTAAGCAAAGTTCTCCTAGGCATTCTATCAAACACTTGATGGGCACTATGGTAATCCTTACAATTCATCACTCACTTAGCCTAACAGTTAACAACTTCCAATTGAATTCACATTGTCCTTAACCATTACTGCCCCTAATGTTAACTGATCCACAATTTTCACTGCTTTAAGTCATTTATCTCATTTCAATCATTCTTTTCTTCTACCCCTCTCTCTCTCCATATTCATAAATACAAAATATAAAGTTCCAAAACAAAATAACATTTTCATTATTTATCAGATTTTCACAACCTAAAACTAACCTTACCTCACGACTCATAGTTCTTAATTGAAAGCACAAAGCAGAGAGATAAAATGCAAAAATAGCCTTCTATCCCTCTCCATATTCTTTTTTTCTACCTCTCTCTCTCTTTCCATATTCATAAATTAATACAAAATATGAAGTTCCAAAACAAAATAATATTTTCATTATTTAGCAGATTTTCACAACCTAAAACTAACCTTACCTCACGGCTCATAGTCCTTAATCGAAAGCACAAAACAGAAAGATGAAATACAAAAACAGCCTTACCGGAAGCAGGATTCGGTGGTGGACGCCGACCTCACACAGCGAGACACACAATGGAGGTAGAGCAGGAGCTAGAGCCGGAGCCACAGCCTGTGGAAGCGGATTACGCGCCCCTCTGGTTCTCATTTTTATTATGCCCACGGAGAAGAGCCGCGCCAGAATTAGGAGAAGACGAATAACGTCAGAATCAGAGGAAAGGGGTAGATTCCTGTGGTGGACTGACGGTGACCGGCGTGAGTGGCGTGGGCGCCGTCGTGAACTGAGAGAGAAATTAGGTTTTCTATGTGTTGAAGTGTCGAAGAGTATGGTATACTTACATCTAGGGATTATGCATTCTAATATTATAGTAATAAATATAAATAAAATATATATTTTTAGTTTATTTTATTAAAAAATGTAAGACTACGGGAAAAAACCACGATGTTTATTCCCATTGTCTTTTATTATGCACCTGAATTTAAGACCACGAAAAAGGACCACGGGAGGTTAAAGCCGTGGTCTTATACTGTGAACACTGAATTTAAGACCACGGGGATATCTAAGACCACTGTTTTGTCACTTAAGACCACGGTTAGAATGTATACCTGTGGTCTTTTCTCCGTGGTCGAAGGCCATTTCTGCAATAGTGGGCCGCTTCTGCAACTCCCAATTAGAGTCGTTAAAATGTCCTATGAGAACCATATACTCTAATTTTGGTTGGTGGATCTCCACAAATCTGTTGTCAAACTGATTTTACTAATGCTTTTCAGTTGAGACTTCAGCTTCTTCTTTCGATTTCATAAACTTGCTCACAACTTTCTTAATTGTGTTACGTGAAATCTTTTCCCATAAAGGCATTCCACATCTTTGCATCATATTGAAACCTTCCTCCTCCACAATTGTAAAGGGATGTTCATGCATTAGAATCCAATGTGCCATTGTCTCTCTCATTTTAGCCATATCAAACTTGCCATCTATTAGTGCTGGTGTTACTGCTTGTTGATCATCTGAGTTTGTTGCTTGAAAACTAATTATCTTTTGTTGCTTTTGACGAATCATCCATTTAACACATCCTGACAAGTGTCTTGAGAGATGGCTTGTACTCTTACTTTTGAGTATTGAAAGTCTTGCCTTGCAATGGTTACACACTTCTTTCACACCATCCAGAAAATCAACTTCATTAAACTCCAACCAAACCTTAGAAGTTTTTTGTCTCCTTTTCACTTGAAATTGAGAGTCATCGTTTGTGGTATCAATAGTGTCACCCCCACTAGGATTAGCAGAAATATCACCAGCAGAATTCATGGTATCACAAGACGAATGATTATCAATCGGTAGCGTATGAGATGTATCAGCCATTGATGAAGTAACTTCGAGCGGAGAGCACATAGATGAAAAATAGTTCATTAGATAATTAAATTCAAGATATTATAAAATCATCCATGTTATAGAAATAATAGCTTCGATTATAGAAATAATAATTTATGTCCAACATTTAATATTAGACAATTAATACATAAAGATACTGAATTTATTTCTTCATATACAATCTCTAAGAAAGGCAAATTATACATAAAAAAAAAGGATAAATTCATGTATTACAACACAAACATAACACCAAGAAAGAAAACCAAATCAATAGTCAATGGTCACTGTAAATATGCATACAGCAGTTCATATTTGGAAATCAAATGTAAAATTAATGTTATTGTACTTGACATTCTATATCTATAGAATTGATATCTTTGACCTTCTTGAGGATACCTACAGAATGGATATCTACAGAATGAATATAGAACTTATTGATGCAAAAAGTACTTCAAAATCTGAACTCAATGGTTTAAAATTCAGTGTAACAATATGAAATTATAAACAGGATTCCGAATTTACCATTGTCATATTCAAACAAAGAAATGAATCCAAATGAGATTAAGAGATAGACTAAACCTAATAAGTAATCACAAAACTAAAACAGTAACACATTTATTTAAAGTTTCACCCAACAATTAGTATTTCACAATCCAAGACAAAGATATGCTGTCAAAAAATAAAAAAGATTTGGCACATAGTCTCTTTATATACATTATACATATCTTGAGAGTCAAAGACTCGACAAGACGACGACGATATGCAATGAGGATTTGGACTTCAAAAGATGATGAGATGGCACGATAAAGAGATGAAAGAGACGAAATTGTGGGAGAGATGAAATTAAGGTTTGAAAATTGAAACTTGGCTGCTGCTTCAAATTTGAGATTGGAAAATGACTGATGTAGTCATACAGTCGTAGGATAACTAGGGTTTCAACTTTTAATTTACATATATCCTTTTATATTTTATATTAAAATCATAGTATATATATATATATTGGTTAAAGTAAATATATGTTAATATATATAATATATATAATTATATATTCACGCACTAACCTAGTCCTAGATATATACAAGTATGTTAATTTGTATATTATTGTTATGGTAATATATATTGTATATAATATTATTAATATTTTTATATTTAAATATATTAGTATCTATAAAATAATTATTTTTTCATATTTAAGTATATTATTATATATAATATAATTAATTTTTAATATTTTAATATATCAGTATATATGATAAAATTAATAAAATAAAATGACAAAATTGTAAATACTATGTAAGCTCGATTAGGCTCGCGAGCCGAGTATTTATAAGCTCGAACTCGAACTCGATGGCTACTCGAGTAGCTGGAGCTCGAGCTTGACTCGATTAGACTCAAGTTGATTTTGATCTTTATACGAGTCGAGCACCAGTAGCTCAGGAGCCGCCTTGACTCACTTACACCCCTATTCCTTGGTATTCTTGGAGTGGATCCTAACTTCTTAGATGCTTCATGATGCGATGTTGGTCCCAAAATGAGTAAATCATTGTATGGGGAGGAATACACTGATGTCAGATTTTCGAATTCTTCAGAAAATGCTCTTACAAACTCAATCAGGAAGATCCTGATAGTACTACACTGAACTGATGGTCCGCAGGGGCAGCAGGGACAAACTAGTCAGGAGTTCAGATAGGCTGAGTCTGAGTAAAGTGCTCTAGGAAGCTCAGTACAGATAACGAACCTACTGGCCGCTAGTAAGCTAGTCCGTTGGATAGCTATCTCAGTAAGCTAGAGTGCGTGCGGAATGTGAGCCCTTAAGTTCTACTCCTTTTAGTTTCTGAAAACATTTTCTCTGACTTGCTTAGAAAAGGTGGTTAAGGCTGGTGCACAAGATTTAACACTCAGGAGAATTGGTTCCTCCTGAATTTTCAAACTTATGCGGAATGCTCAGTTTATAATGAATGACAATATGATCCTGAACAATAATATAAATTAGCACACAAGGGGCTTTTTAACGTGGTTCGGAGATAACTAACTCCTACGCCACGACCTGATTTAACAGGAAGTGATTCTCTTCCACTGAGGATCAGAACTTGTTTTTAACGTGCCAAGGTGCACGAATAGCTTCCTTCCTCTCTTAGGAACTTAGCCCCTGGGTGGTTTTACAAGTCTCAGTCCTTCTAACTAACCTTCCTCACAACCTGAGGGGTTTGGTATTCTGATTCCAACTGGGTGATAGCTCTAGCAATACAAAACAATGCTAAGGATGAAGAGCTATCGATTCTAAGCAAATACAGAGTGAATTCTACTACAATACTAGGAAAACTTAATTGCAGAGTGTTGTTTAAAGTATGCTTTGAGAGCTTGGATTCTTGAGAATTCTTCACTTGGAAATTTCCCGTAACCTTGTGTGGTGCAAAGTCCTTTGTATTTATAGGCAAGATTTGAAATAGATCCGTTGCATGAGATCCACTCAAATCTTCCTATTTTAGGGTGGTTGCAGGCTAGTTGTACTTGTTGACCTTTTTCCAGTGCTTAATCTGGAAATTCTGAGCCCGCCGCCTGCAACTCTGAGACGCATTGAATGCCGCATTAAATGTTGTGCAGACTCCGTACGTGCGTGTCGACTGTCGATTGGCTCTCCGTACAAATGGCTAGTTATTCGACATGACTTTGTCCTTCCTCGTACATTTAAACTCCGAGTCTCTTGTCTTCAACTCAGAATAAATATTGTCTTTATTGGAGTCCACTGACATTCTCTTTGTCTCAGGTGTTAACATAAATGCTAACTACCCATAGCAAGTGTAACCTTTATGTTTAGGACTTACAGGTATCACCAAGTGATACAAAGCCCAATTCAGGTCTTATGAGTATCATACAATGATACTTAGTCTGAATAAGGTTATGTTGCCTTCACTGACCAAGTCCTGACCTGAGTATGCTTAGAGTACTCAGCAGCATCAATAGTCAGTGGGATCTTCAGGATGTCTTCAGGATGGATCTTCAGGTCTTCAGACTTCAGTTTCAGTTCAGGCAATCTTCAAGACTGACTCTGACTTTTTCAGGATGGAATGCACTTTTGAGTTCAGATAATTGGGTCGACACCAACACTCTCCAGTCTTCAACACGTTCCCCCTGAACTGAATCCCTATGAATAGAAAACTATTCTAACTTGACTAATACTGATCTAGACAATCCTGACTACTGTACTTAGGCAAATCATCAGGGGTTTTGGGATCTAATCAAAATACTCAAATTGTCCCAACATGCGACTCTCTTGATATCTTGCTCCCTTGCAGATCATATCCGGCTTTGACAAGAAGGTTGAAGGCTTGAGGGCCTATACCCTGTTGGTCCCGAAACGAGTTAAATCAGTGTATGGGGGGAATACACTG
>JAPKLY010000063.1:92205-150336 GCA_026898435.1 Prunella vulgaris
CTTTCTTCATTCTTATAATTCTACTAATAATAAGGACAAGAGAGTCAATAAGAAAGGATATATAGTTTCAAACATGGTTTACCAAGGAAAAAGGACTTAAAGCATAAAATGGTTATGTCATTTGGTAGGTAAATTTGGCAAAGTGACTCATTATCATAAAAAATGGCTTCATATCATATTTTGCAAATTCATTGTCACGTGTGACCTCAAACAAGACTCAAGTCAAGTTTTAGAGTGAATATGTGCCAAGTGGATCACACAACAAAGAATCATTATCCGTTTAAAATGGAAATGGAAATTAGGCCCAAAACTCACTGGTTATGTGATTGTGACTCACTTCTTCTCAAAAATTTGTATCACATCTGTGTTTCAAGATTCAAAGCATCAATCACATGATGAATTAACATGAGTTACAAAACATGTACATCACATTCAAACATGCATTAAGTACATCACTAACACAATGATGATCCTATCTAAACACATTCATCTCCAAATGTTGCAAACATAAGCACATCAACATCAATCAAGAAAATCAAGGCAAAATTAAATCATCAATAACCATTAAAAGGCAATCATCATCCACCAATCCAAAACATAGCACCCACAAATCAAAAATCAAACACTCAAGTTAACAAATCTCCAAAATATCTAGAATAAGAGTAATGAAAGCAAGGGAAACAAGAGATAGAAATAGGATACCCATCCACGATGAAGTTAGTCCGAAGATATTCACTTCACTATGGAGGGTGATCGGGTCTCATGAAATGCCCTTGGCTAATGTGCCAAGCCATCATGGCACGTTGTGCCTCAAGGAGCGCTTGCATGTACCCTTGGAGCTCACGAGTATTTCCATCATAGGCTGATCGGAATGAGATTTGCTCCGTCCTTATAGCATCCACATTCGTCCTTAAGGCGGTCACAATGTCCTCAAGGATCTAATCTCCTCGGCCCACTCGTTCATGCTCATCCTGGCTCCAAGTTCTCCTCACTCTTCATATTGTGCTTCCTCTTCCATTCTTTCTTGCTCATCTTTGGCTTGCCCACTTGATTCGCCTCCTCTAGGTCTCTTACTCCTTGTCACCCTCCTAGTGGTTCGGTGAAAAGCGTTCGCATACTCCACATTTGGTTGAGTATCTAGCTTCCAATTACCTTCACAATTTTTCCAAGTTATGAGATCATAATTGTTGAGAGAAAAGTGCAAGTCGTCAGCCGTCTTCCCATGGAAACAATAAGTCTTCCTCTTCTTCACCAACATCCTTGACTTTACCAAACATGTAAGATCAAGAAACTTGAAGTCAATCCCTTCCTCCTCGGGTTCCCATCCCACATTCAAGGCAATGTGAGTGATCATCCCTCCAATTGCACTTTGTTGATGGTACATTTGAGTAGAGAGATGCTTGATAAGATAGGCTCTAAAGTCGGCGGGTATAGAATTTACCATGGAATGCAGTAGATACAATTCATCGGCCCTAAGCCCTCCAGTTTCTATTCTCGTAAAGACGGTGTTAGCCAACACCTTTTGAACATAAGTGAATATCAGGTTGGCTATTCGAGATGCCTTTGAATATTGAGGAATGTAGTCCTCGTTCTCATCTTTGGCAATTTGTTACCTAAACCTTTGCTCATCAAGGAACCTTTCTTTGGCATAGTAGTTTCTCTTAGGAACCTTCTCCACAACCCTAAAATATCGATTGACTTCTTGAGTAGTAAGAGAATACCCCACATTATTGAGTCAAAAATGTAGTCGAACCGGTACTCCATCATTCTCAATATATTGGAAAGTACTCAAGAATTCCATGTTGAGCTTCTTGAAGGATTGGTGATGAATGTGAAGTAAATTTCCCCATCCAATGTTTCCGAACAACTCCTCAACATCATCCCCAAAGGATAGATAATCCACCGTCTCCTTGTGGAGATAACGGGCTCCCGAATAATCGATCTTAACAACTTTCTTGAACTTTGAGAAGTGCTCTTGAGTGTCTTCAAAATAGAGTCCGCAGTTGAAAGGTTTAAACCCACAATTTTCATAACAATCTTTCTACATTCCCGGGTTATTCTCGACTCGTGAAGATTGGGAACTAGATGCCTTTACCGTGCCTTTTCTTCTTGAAAACACATTCCTACAATCCACATACAAAAATGATATAAGCAAGAGAATATCAATATTCAATCCAAATACCAAATTTTTTCATGTTATTTTCTAATTAAGGATGAATAATGAGGTGCTCAATTTTTGTGACTTCTCAAATTTTGTCCCATTTTCATTCACCATGTCAATTTCCAATTAATCATCATTCATAACAAAGACAGTCATGAAACCAACTAATTCACCTACTCATAACAATATTTCATAATAACTAACATTGAGCAAGAATTCATTAGCAATTGACAAATTTCTCATGAAATTCACAAATTTTCGTCACAATGCCCAACCCTAAAATTTCAATCCCTAATTCCTCTCATATTTCATCAAATTAGCATGCAATTGAGTCCCAATTGGACTACCCATCAATAATATCATTTAAATACATCATTAATTGCAAGAAAAGAGCATAGAATCAAAAATCCCCAAATTCTACTCAAGAACCCTAAATCATGAAATCATCAATTTCTCACCATTAATCCAATAATAGCAAGCCAAAACATAAGAAATAGGAAGAGAGAAGTGTAAGAAACATACCTTGAGTTGGAATGAGGAGTGTGTGGATGAATTTAGGCACAAGAATTTCTTCTCCTCTTTTTTCTTTCTTTTGGTCGAGTGGTGTCTGTGTGTGTGTTGGGGGAATGGTGTGTGTTGTTTGTGTGCTAGGAGGTATTTATAAGTGGAGAGGGGTCCTACCCGAATTTGGAGTGAGAAAACGGATTTGGGTGTGGAAAAACAGGTCGAAAACTTCCAAAAATCTGTCGCTACTCTGACAGGCGCTCGACCAAGGTACGAGCACCACTCGGACTTCCTGGTCAAGCAGTGCAGTGCCACGGAGGTAGTTTGGTTTTCGCTTGAGCAAGGCTTTTGTGCCGCTCGAGCAAAGACCAATAACCATTCGAACAAAAGTTAATTTCCCCCTTTATCGATTTTTTACCAATACACACCTATTTCATGCCATTTTTCCTCAACACACACCTTTCAAAAACTCAAAATTCACATCTGAGGTCATTGCAAATCAAATGTGAAGAATAAACACACCCCCAAACTTTTTCGGATCAAGGATCCTAAAAATTTTGTAAAAAGTGATGAAAATGGGATTTGCAATGCATAAATGACCAATATAATTCATACTTAAGCCAACACAAAGTGACAATATCAATCAAGAAATGACTCCCCCAAACTAGGATCGACAAAGTGCACCGAGTAGATAAAAGAACACAATACCTCACCATGAAAGGTCATGACATCAAGAGCATATCCCTTGACTTTCAACACCTACAAAAGCAAACCAAATCAATTAGAACGAAATAAAATATAAATCAATCAAAATAGGAAAGAAAAACACAAAAGATGGGTTGCCTCCAATCAAGCGCTAAGTTTAATGTCTCTTAGCCGAACGACACTCAAATGCTCAAGGATGATCTAGATAGACAGGTCTCAAGCGACTTGTCATCCCTAAGGTATAGATGAATGACAATGCTTAAGGCAATGACCATTAGCATAGAAACATTCCCCTTTGTCATTGGTAAGCTCGTACCAACCATTAGCAAGCAATTTGAAATAGTAAACTACCCACTCCACTTGGATTTCAACTTCCTGGAAAAGAGCTTTAATTTTAAGTTAAAGAGGAGCACTTAATCTAACATTTTGACATCTCCTTAATATGAGCATCATGCCATCGCTTAGTCTTTTCTTTGAAAATCTTTGCATTCTCATATGCTTCATCTCTAAACTCATCAAGCTCATGGAGTTGCAAAAGCCGTTTCTCACAACAAAGCTTCTCATCAAAGTCCAACTTCTTCGTGGCCCAATAGGCCTTGTGCTCAAGTTCAAAGGGCAAATGACAAAGTTTTTCATACATAATTTGATACGGAGACAAGTTCAAAGGAGTCTTGAAAGCCGTTCTATACGCCCATAGAGCATTATCCAATTTCAACGCCCAATCTTTTCTATTAGAGCTCACGGTCTTCTCAAGAATAAGTTTCACTAGTCTATTCGACACCTCCGCTAGACACCTTATACTTCACATCATACCTCACAAGAAGGTTAACAATGTCTTATTCACAAAATGAGTACCCCCATCACTAATCAAAGTGCGAGGCACACCAATTCTAGAAAACACATTCTTTTTCAAGAATTCCATCACAACACGAGCATCATTTACCTTAGTAGGGATCACCTCCACCCACTTAGACATGTAATCTAACCCCAAGAGTATATAGATGAAACCATGAAATGGTGGAAATGGTCCCATAAAGTCAATACCCCAAACATCAAAAACTTCAACCTCTTGAAAAATATTAAGAGGCATCTCATCTCGCCTAGACAATCTACCAACTCGTTGACATCGATCACAATTAGCAACAAAAGAATGACAATCCTTGAAAATAGAAGGCCAATAGAAACCCGATTTCAACACTTTTGCGGCCGTCTTGATAGCACCAAAATGTCCTCCACAAGGTAGTGAATGACAATGGGTAAGCAAACTCTCAATCTCCTCAATAGGAACACATATCAAAGAATCAACTCCACGACCATAAAGATAAGGATCATCCCAAATGTATTTACATACCTCTCGGTAGAACCTTTTTCTTGCATTGGAATTCATACCGTAAGGAGTAGCTCCACTTGCCAAGAAGTTGGCACAATCCGCATACCAAGGAGCTTCATCTTCTAACTTCCCAATACGCATTTCCTTTAAATGAAAGAGCTTTTCATCAGGAAAACTCTCTAAGATCTCCTCATTCTTCTCAATGGAATCATCACCCCTTACTAGCCATGACAAGTGATCGGTTATGACATTTTCGCTACCTTTCTTGTCACGAATTTCAAGATCAAATTCTTGTAGGAGCAATACTCATCTAATCAACCGAGGCTTTGAATATTTCTTAGTCATGAGGAACTTAATGGCCGAATGATCCACGTAGACAATAGGTTTCATCCCCACTAGATAGGGATGAAACTTCTCAACCACATATACAACCGCAAAAAGCTCTCTCAATTGTAGTGTAGTTCATTTGAGTAGAAGAGAATGTCTTAGAAGCATAATAGATCCAATGAAACCTCTTTTCACGGAGTTGCCCTAGCACGAGCCTCATGGCATAGTCACTAGCATCACAAATAAGCACAAATGGCTCATTCAAATCCGGAGTGATAAGAATGGGTGCACTCACCAAAGCCTCCTTAAGCAACCTAAAATAATTCAAACAAGCATCATCAAATACAAATGGTACATCCTTTTCAAGTAAACGAGATAAAGACTTTGAAATCTTAGAAAAATCCTTAATGAAATGTTGTTGGGAAATGATTAATAAAATATTTTGATATAATCCCAAAGACTCCCCTGATAGGATAAAGAGTTGTAAAGCTTAGAAAATAGCCGAACTGCTAGGAGGCTATGTCAAAAACTTAGAAAAACAAGTTGTAAAAATCAGGCCACTTTGAGATAGAACTAGCCTGATAAAGGTCAGACTAGCCTGATGTAGAGTTAGGAAATACACCCACCTCTGAAGAAAGGAACCCCAGAAGACTAAGTACAAGTGACCTGACAAACTCACCTGAAGAACAAGCCTGATGTATTTAATACACTTCAGTATTAAATGAGAGTAGTTGCAACACTTAAATGAAGTGTTAAATGCAACAAATGGAATGTTCTAAGTCACCTGATGAAAAGACAGAAGACTTCAATGTAACCGTTTGACTGGACTGAAGAACAATTAAGTCAGACCAATGAGAAGCTGCCACCTATGTACGGACCTGACACAAAAGACTAACATGTCAGTACCAAGTTCAGAAGCAACCAACAACCTAGGATGGCACAGTTTTCAAAGGCGGGTGCATTAACTCTAAGCAGGCATTTAATGAGCTTTCAACCATTAATGCTTAAGAGTTGACTATCCAAAATCTGAAGAAGATCTTGAAGAACGTTGGACTACAACATTTGACATATTTGACCATTCCAAAATCTGAGAAAGATTTTGAAGAACGTTGGATTACCAAAATAGCTTAATTTGAAACTATCTCTCCAACGGATAGTCTTTCAACTTAAGTCTATAAATACAACAGTTGAAGAAGAAGCTAAGTACGGGAAACTATCAAGCTCATCTGAAAATCAAAAGCTCTCCAAAGTTCATCTCAATTCTCAAGCACTTGAAATCACTCTAGTTTCCCAAGTGCTTACATTGTTTAGAGCTCAACTCTGTAATTAGGCATACACTGTAATTTCCTTAGAAGCCTACTGAGATAACCCAACCTAGATATTGTTCATCATTGTAAAGGGTTATCTCAACCTTAGTTGGAGAACTCAAGCCCTCAAACTGAAATAGGTTCAAGGCTGTTAGTTGGAAGAAAGTAAGCTGAGTAGTGTCTCAGTCTGAAATCTTAAGAGGACTAGGACTCAGTGAAAATCCTAGAGATCAAGAGAAGATGTTCTTGATCAGTGCACCTTGGCACTCTAAAACAAGGAATTCCTGAGGTTAAGGAATTCTCATGTTAAATCAGGAAAAGTGGATGTAGGAGAGTTTAACTCTGAACCACTATAAATCTCATGTGTTCTTATTGCTTTATTCTTCTGTGTGTGTTGATAAAACTTTGAAAAGGGTGTTGAATTAATCCGCTGCAAAATCTAAACTTTGATCAAATATACAGGCCACCTATCAGGGGACATTTCAAGTCCACTGATATTTTAGCAGGTCGCCTATGTTCTTAAGTCTGCTGTAAAAACTATATTTCCAAAAATCTGTACTTACAGGTGTATTCCCCCCATACACATGTTATTGTTTATTTGGGACCAACAAGTGGTATCAGAGCAGGGGTTCTAAGAACCACTGCCTTGCCTTATCATTAGTGTCATTTGAACTGATCTGACTAACTCTTTTCAGAGTACTTTCTAAAAATGTGTACTCAAGCAAAAGGATCAACCAACACAGGGAACACAACCATAGGAGCAGTCAACACCAATGTTGTTGGGAGTTCAGACTCCAACATGGGAACCAATCCTCTCAATCATCTATCACATCACAAGCTGCCTCAGTTTTCAGTAGAAGGCTATGACTTCTGGAAGATCAGGATGAGGGCTCACCTAGCCTGTGTGCATGATGAAATGCTCAGGGTCATTACTAGAGGTCCCTTTGTCTTTATGACTGCTAATCCTAGGATCACTCAAGCTCAAATAAATTATCCTAGAGAAGAGTGGCCTAAGGATGAAGATGATTTCACTGCTGATGAGAGGAAGAGACATAATCTCAACTTTGTAGCAATGAACATATTATACACAACCATTCCTGACTCTGTCATGGGAAGGGTTGTTCATTGCACAACTGCAAAAGAGATTTGGGATACTTTGGCCCTCCTGTGTGAAGGCACTGACAAAATCAAGGAGAACAAATTGTCAGTGGCTGTTCAAAAGTATGAACAATTCTCAATGGAATCAAATGAGACCATTGACCAACTTGATGGCAGGTTAACTGACATCATGAATGAGATAAAATCCCTTGGAAAGGTTTATACCAAGAGGTAGGTTGCTCTCAAAATTCTCAGGGGACTCTCACCTAGGTGGGATGTTTACTCAGTCATGATGCAGAATACAAAGGACTTGTCCAACATGTCCATGCAACAAGTATTCTCAAAACTCAAGGCCTATGAGTTTGATTTGAACAGAAAGAGGGCTACAGAAGAGCCTTCCTTCTCTGAGAAAGGAGTAGATTTCAAGGCAAGCGATTCAGAGGTAAGCCAGCCAAGATTAAGAAGGTCAACAAGCCACGCAAATCACAAAGCAAAACTGAGCTGAAAGAAGAAATGAACCTTCTAGCAAGAAGGTTTGAAAAGCTAAATTCAAGATTTGGAAAATACAAGAGATACTATCAGGACACCAAGGAGAAGAAGTCCAGGTTTACTCCCAGGGATGAGAAGGAGACTGAGAAAGAATTTAAGAAAAATCACAAAGGTGAAGAATCCACCTCAAAGTCAGATTCCAGAAAAAAGGACAAGGAAGAAGCTGATGATGATGATGATACCAAGAGATGCTACCAATGCAACAAAATAGGGCACTTTCAATATGACTGCCCTCAACTGAGTACTAAGGAGAGAAAGGAAAGGCAAGCCAAAAGGGACAGGAGATTGGAAAGAAGGGCAATGGTGGCAGAGGATGAGCAAGCTGCAAGCTCATCTGAGGAAATATTCACTGATAATAGTGATGATGATCTTTGCCTCATGACCAATGAGGAACCTGAGGTACAATCCTAACTCTGTCAATTGATAGAACACTCACCTGAGCCTAGCTCAGAGTCAGCAGGGGACCTCAACCTTCAGTTCTCTTTAGAACAATTGATGGTTGACTTCACCAGGCTGCAAGAAGCATAACTCACTCTTGAGGAAGAAAATAGGAAACTAGTCATTGAAAATTCCAAGCTAGCTGAGTCTGAGATTGAGGCAGACCTTGCTTCAGCATCCCAAACCATTTCCTTGACAAATAAAGTGGAAACACTCAAGAGTCAGGTCAGTGCAAAGGATGAATTGATCAGGGGACTGACTAATGATCAGACCAGGCTAGCTAGTAAAAACAATGAACTAATGATCCAAGTCAAAACTGTAATCAGCAATGTAAATATGCTGAAAGAATTTGAGGATCATCTGCTGAGAAAGTTAGAGGCTCTGAATAAACCCTCTCTTGCTATAGAGGAAATTCTGAGCCTGCAAAATATTTCAGACAGCAGACATGGGATAGGATTCTTTCCATGCACATCCTCAGAAGGTCCTCTCAACACTGCATCTACTAGCAGTGGAGAGAGAGTGTTTATAAGGTCCTCTGAAAATCCCAGAAGGATCCTTGATAAGGGAAAAAGGCCTGCTGAACCAACTGAGGAGGTGATAGTGCCTAGTAGGCCTATTGAAAAGGCTAGAACAGCCTATGCACCTCTCAGGACAGACTCCAAGAAAAATCAATTTAAAAGAAGGAATCAACCTTCAATAAACAAATGGAGTAGTGTTCAGTACACCTATCCTCAGCCTAGATCTTCTCCCAGGAGACAATCTAGGCAAAGGACAAACTGGCCTGAACCCACTGTCAGGGGAGTTGACAGAAGGGTTCACTATAGGGGACCTCCCTCATATGTGCCCTATGAGAGGAATTATACCCTTCCTTATCAACAGCACTTCAGGCCAGCTGCACCAAGGTCCTCTAGGAACAGGAGGAATTTCAGGTCACCTGTTCCACAGAGCCCACTGTCTATATAGATGTTTATGGGAGAAGAATCAGTCAGTCCAAAGTAATTAGGACTATTAAGTAGATTTGGATCCCAAAAGGTACAATTAACCAAATAGGACCCAACACAAGATGGGTACCTGAGAATTAAATTTTATGCAGGACTCTTTGGAATCTCAAGATGATTGGTACCTAGATAGTGGTTGCTCAAGGCATATGCCAGGCAATCAAAGTCTCCTGACAAACTACAAAGAAAAGAAAGGCCCATAGGTCACTTTTGGTGACAACTCCAAAGGAATCACAAAAGGTTATGGTACCCTGATGATAGGGTTAGTCCAGGTAACAAATGTATCATATGTCAGTGGACTGAAACATAACCTGCTATCTATAAGCCAATTTTGTGATAAAGGCTATAATGTTGAGTTCTCAAGTAACCTGTGTTGTGTAAGAAATGAATCAAACACACAGGTACTTCTAACAGGGTCAAGGAAAGGAAATGTTTCTCTTACAGATTGGAGATCATGTCCAGAAGAGACCTGTCTCATTGCCAAAAGCTCAAGTGACCTGACTTGGCTGTGGCACAGAAGACTCAATCACCTGAACTTCAAAACACTTAATGAGGTGTTCAACAAGGATCACATATGCAAAGCTTGCCAAGAAAGGAAGCAAATTAGAGCCTCATTCAAAAGTAAACCAAATTCCTCCACCGACAGGGTACTTCAACTACTACACTTGGACCTATTTGGACCTGTTACACCAGGCAACATCAATGGAAGCAAATACACACTGGTGGTAGTTAATGATTTTTCCAAATTCACTTGGGTGATTGATTAGGGTCATAATTGCATGTTTTTGCATCCATTTCTACATGGTTTTGAAGTGCTTATGTTCATATTTGACCCTAAAATGCTATAATTTGTGCATTTAACCCTTTTTGGCTAGAAAGTTGTGTTTTGTAGTGAAAACGAGCAAAAATCGGCAAGAGACGAGCAAGTTTGTAAAAGTCCAGAAATTTTAAGTTGATCCAATGGAGACAAATGATATACCATGTCGAAGGGTTCGAAGAGAGGGTCGCAACGGAAAAATAATCGAGTCAATCGGAGCTCTAGAACTCAAGATATGAAGAAAATGAGGAAGTCGAGGATCGATCGGACGAGTCGAAGCCGGGCTCGAGCGACCACAAGCCCAGACTCGAGCGACCACAAGCTCACACTCGTGCGAGGATGCTCTAGTTCGGGCGAGGTAGGCTCACACGAGTGACCACACTAGCCAGACTCGTACGACCACTATGGTCCACTCATGTGATGCCCCGGACTGCACATTTTTTAAGGGTTGTTTCGTCTTTTCGCGCGTTTAATGAAGGGAATTTTTTACCAAGCATTGTGGGCACTATAAATACTCCAAGGATTAGATTCTCAAGGCATCCAAGTCACATTTAGTTCATAATCATAGTTAGATTCTTAGATTAGAGAGAGAGAGAGAGGTAGTTACCAATTGGGTTCTTAAGATTTCTTCTCACAAATTCTTAGATAACTTTTGATCTACCGCTTGGATAGACGATCCATTTATTCCTGCATTCTCGTCTCGACTAGAGCTACGTTTCTACCGATTGGATTTTAATTTTTATTGCCGGATTGCTAGATAGCTTGTAGAGGTAAATTTATATCTTTTCAATTTCATTGTAATAGGTAATTCTCTTTACATTTCTTGCATAATGATGATTGTTTCTAGCTTAATTGTTCTTATGTTTACCAAATTAGCCATGGGCTAATTCCTTTATGTGTTGGTGTATGATTCCTATGGAGTAATGTGGTGAACATGTTGATCTTTTGAATGCTATGAGTTGTTGTATGATCAATTCT
Source organism: Prunella vulgaris (assembly GCA_026898435.1). Taxonomy (NCBI): domain Eukaryota; kingdom Viridiplantae; phylum Streptophyta; class Magnoliopsida; order Lamiales; family Lamiaceae; genus Prunella; species Prunella vulgaris. The sequence continues at coordinate 103,418 of JAPKLY010000063.1, forward strand.
CTACATTGATTGATTGTATGAATGCGTTGCATGTGTAGTGATTATAAGGGCCATTAGGGAGCTAGTCTCATACGAGAGTAGAGCTATTTTCCTAAATCTTCTTGAACTAAGGCCAATGCATGCCAAGTGTTTGATTAAATTCCTAAGATAGTGAAAATTATCTCTAGTGAATTGGAAGAACAATTAGAGGCTTTAATGTGTTATTAGGGATACCTTTTGCATGTTAGAGTAGCTTGCCAATTGATTGTACACAATCTCATTGCATGATAATGTGATACCTCACCATGTGAAACATAGGATAGTACACTAGCACATATCTCTCACATTTGCTCACTTTGCAACCCAAGGTGATAGGTAGTTTACTTCATTGACACATTAGTAGACAATAGATACCTTTCCCCTTTAGTGCTTTGTTAGCTAGCCAATTGAAACAACAATTTTCCTTACAAGTCCCCGTCTCCTTTGGGTTCGATTTATTAAAACTTGGTCAAGCTTACCACGATAATAGCGAACACGTACACTTGCGTGTTGACACCTTTTGAGCAAACAAGTTTTTGGCGCCGTTGCCGGGGAGACGGCTAGATTGTTTGGTTGATTGGTTACTATTGTGAGAGTTTGATACTTGTTTCCTTGTACGTATATGCACAAGAGAAGTCAAGGGGGAGATTTACTACACTTTGACTTAGACATAGAAACGACCATACGTAGGAGAAGAAGAGAAGCTAGATTGAATCGAGAGAACATGGAGAATCAAATGAGTGAAGCTCGAGATGAGATTAGAGAAGAGGAACCATTAAGAGGACAAGTGCATCAAGGTGAGGATCACTTAGCTCAACGAGAGGGTCCGCAACCACAACCTATACCACATCAATATCAACCTTATCCACCACCAAATCAACCATACTACCCACCTCAATATCCCAAATTACCAAATAAACCAACCATACTATCCACCACCACCACATAACTATCCTTACTACCCATATCCACCACAACCCCAACACCAAAGACCATAAATCGTAAACCCACATCAAAACAATGAACCACTACTCCGAGACTATTTTGAGCCAAGGGTTAATGAGCATTATGATGGTATTGAGAGGCCACAGATAGATGCTGAGAAATTTGAGCTTAATACGAATCTCTTAAAGTTGTTAAAGGAGTCTCCTTTCGAGGGATCAAGTGATCGAGAAGATCCAAATGCTCATCTCAATAATTTTATGGAGTTATGTGACACGATCAAGTACAAAGGGATGTCGGATAATGAAAAGAAGCTTTGTTTCTTTAATTTTACCTTGACCGGGAGAGCAAAGACATGGATCCGATCTATGAATCCGAAAGCAACCACATGGGTGGAGTTGAGCTCACAATTTCTCAAGAAATTCTACTCTCCATCAAAGATGCTAAAGGCGAGGGAAGAGATAAAGAATTTTTGACAAAAGGCGAGAGAAACCATATCTAGTGCTTGGGAGAGGTACCAAACCTTGTTGTTGGCTTGTCCTCAACATGGTTTGAAGGATGAAGATATACTTTTGACTTTCACAATTGGATTGCATGAAGGAGACAATAATTACTTGAATTCTTGTGCCGGAGGCTCGGTTTGGACAAAGACCGTTCGTCAAGTGAACGAGATCATCGAGAACATAGCTGCAAATGATGCTTTTCAAAGAGAATCCAATAGTGGAACGGGTGATCGAGTTGCACTTCTCGAGGAAAGATTGACAAATGTGTGTAATTTGGTCTATGGAGACCAAAACCAAAACCAAGCCTCAGCTCCTATGCAAGTAAGTGTTGTTGAGAGTATTCCTCCTCCTACTACCTCTACTCAAGAAGAAATGAACTACATGGGTCGTCCTCAATACAATAATTCTTTCCAAAATAATCAAAGGTCATATGTTGCTCCACCTTTTAGACAACAAGGAGGTCCATATCCGAATCAAAGTAACCCTCCTTACAATCCTAATAGGAGGCATGAGAATTTTTCATATTCAAATCCTAAGGGGGCAATTCAATTGCCACCCGGGAATGATCCGGGGTCTAAGCCGCCTAATAATGAAGGGAAGTGGAGCATTGAAGACACCTTGACTTTGATTTTGAAGAAGATTGACAATTTTGAAGTGGAGTTTAGGAAGATGAATAGTGAAATGAACAAAAGAGTTGATGAATTGTACACTTCACAAGCAAATCAAATTAAGAGCTTGGAATATCAACTTGGGCAAATTGCTTCATCCTTGAGTCCACAAGTCAATAAAGGTAAATTTCCTTCTACAACCGAAATTAATCCTCGTGAGCATTGCAATTTTATTTTTTGTATAGAGGTTGCGAGGGAGGTGATAGGGAATGATCCTTTGAAATTGTTTCATGACGAGATAGTGGAGGAAGCATTTTGTTGTGAGAATTTGAAATTGGTGAAGAGTGATGAGAAAGTCTTGGGGGTAGAAGAAAGGGTGATGGATAAAGAGAAGAAAGAGAAAGGGAAAGTTATAATAGGGGGTGAGGAAAGAAAGGTGGAAGAAGGGAAGGTGGTTGAGAAAGAAAAGGTGGAAGTTTCCAAGGGAGTGAAAAACAAACTTGATGAGAGGCTCAAGAAATTTCTTGACTTGTTCACGAAGATGTATGCTAATATGTCTTTCAAAGAGGCTATTGAGCAAATGCCGACGTATACAAGATTTTTTAGGGATCTCATGTCAAAGAAGAAGAAAAAGGAGCCCGATATTGTCAAACTCACTCAAGAGAGTAGCAAGCTTATCATGGAGCATCTTCCAAAAAAACTCAAAGATCCGGGTAGCTTTGTTTTGGATTGTCATATTGAAGGGAGCAAGTGCATCAAGGCTTTATGTGATCTTGGGGCTAGTGTGAATGTTATGCCTTTATCCATAGCTCAAAGGCTTGGCTTGAGGGATATTAGGCCCATGTCTAGTGATCTTTATATGGCGGACAATTCAAAAGTGCAACCGAGAGGGATTTTGGAAGATGTGGTAGTGCAAATTGGTAAGTTCTTATATCCGGTTGATTTTGTTATCTTAGATGTAGAGGAGGACAAGCATACTCCTCTAATTCTTGGGAGACCTTTCCTTGCGACTTCGGATGCGTTGATCAATATTCAAAAAGGTGAGGTTACCTTGAGGAAGAATGATGAGAGAAACACTTTCTCTATCTATAATTCTTCAATGAGTTTCCCAAGATGTGAGGGTGATAATGCTAGCAAGGGTATGAGAACTTGTGATCTTGAGAGTGAGGTGAATGAGGAAATTCTTTTTGAAAAGAGGAAAAAGGTGAATGAAGATAAGGGGGTAAAACAAGTGGTGAAGAAAGTGGTGAAGAAGGGATGTTTTTGGAGAAGAAAATTGAGTGATGTAAGTCACTCAACCCTTATTGAGATTGATGTCACTTGAGCTTTATAGCGTCCGGCTAGGGGACGTTAAATCCAAGAGCTAGGTGGGAGGCAACCCACCCTTATATCCTTTTTCGTATCCGTGATTTTGGTTGTTTTGTTAGTTTTGCTTTTTGATTTTAGGGATAGAAGCGAGAATGCCATTTTATCTCATGATTTTGTGCTTTGATTGCTCTTTGTGGATTTTGTTCTATTATGTGCAAGAATAGATTTGAGGAGCATGTTTTGCTTAAGGTTTTGAGATATTCTTGGTCGAGGAGTTGATATAGAGTGTGAATGGTTTATTGAGCTTGAGTTTCTTGATTAATCACTCTTTCCAAACTTTATTAGGATTCTTGATCCGAAAAAGTTTAGGGGTGTGATTCGTGATTAATTTTTCGATTAATTGCTCAATTTCATGATTAATTTGATGATGTTCAATGACCATTTATATTTTATGAGGAATCTTGAGTTGTGTTGTGTAGGAAAATGGAAGAAAATAGCTTGAAAATGTATAAAGGGATGAAAATTTGGAAGTGGCCCAAGGATGCCTCGGACTCGTGCACCATTAGACCTGGACTCGTGTGGCCATAGGCTCACACTCGTGCAGGACCCCTCTGGTTCGGGCGACGAGCCACCACACGACCACAAGAAGGAGCTCACACGAGTCCGGGTTCGTGTGGCAACAAGAGGGCACTCGTGTGATGCCTTGTAAGTTCGAATTTGACCACCTCTTGGTCCAACTTTGACCACACTTCCCTAGGTTTGTCCACTCACTCTTTGTCCTCATTTCCCACTTATTCCACACACAAACACACACTTCTCTCTTCACTCTTGCACTCATTCCTCTCTCAAAACCAAGAAGAAAAAAGTTGGAGAAAATTTCCATATCTCAATCTATACATTTCTTTTCATCAATTCCTTCCAAAGGTATGTTCTTCTAACTCTCCTCTATTTATTTCTTGCAATTTTATTGGAATTCTGTGGTAGCATTGTCTAGAATGAGAAATTCAAATTCTATGGTTCTTGAGCTTAAATTGGGGATTTTTTATTCTAACTTATTTTTGAGCAATTGATGATGAAATAATGCTACATTGTTGATGGGTAATCCATGGGGAACCCAATTGCATGCTAATTTTGTGAATTTTGGACTTAATTGAGGATTGAAATTTTGGGTGTAGGCATAGTGACGAATTTTTGGGAATTTTATGCTAATTTGGATTGTCATGATAATGTTGTGCTAATTGTTAATGGGTATGAGTATATTGATGTTAGGTTGAGTTAATGATGTTGATTCACCTATGATTTTTGCTTATTTGAGGTTTGATTGATATATGACATTAGCATGACTATGAGTTGCATGATTTCCTTGATTCTAGAATTAGACCCATTATGTTCAATCTATTCTACTTAGTGAATGAAGTTGATAATAAATTGAGTGTATTGTTCTTCCTTTGCTCATGTATAGAAATTCTCTAGGAAGTGTGATGTTTGAAGCCCTTTGTTCATATATCTTGCTCATGCTTAAAATTTTTGTAGGCTATGTCTAAGAGGAGTAAAGGAAAGGGTAAAGCTTCGAGCTCAAGACCTCAGAAAGGTTGGAATGATCCAACATGGGAGGACGAGTGTTTAAGGAAGTGTGGAGACACGCCTTCCAACTATGGGTTGTTCTTCGAGGAAAAGAGGAGTTACTTCCTAAAATTCGCCCAAGTTTGCTGTATGGATTTCCAATCGGGAAGATATTATGATAGGAGTTCCTTCGAAGGGTGTAATTTTGGGAATGACATCAAAGATTTGTTCGCTAATATCGGATCGAGCGGCTTGCTTGATCTTCAACACTTCAACTCATGCAAGGAATTAAACATTGAATTCTTAAGCACGCTGGAAGTAAGAGAAGTGGATGGAGTGCCCATTAGAGCGAAATTTCGGATAAATAATGAGAGCTATGTCATGATAACAAATCAAATCAATGAGATTTTTGGGTGTGAAGAAGATGTTGACAAGGGAAATTTCTAAGCATGGGAAAAGTTTACTCGATCTCAAGAAATATGGAGAAAGATTAGTGATGACGAGAACTTCAATCCTCAATTTTCTAAGTCCTCTAGCCTTGTTAATCCTATATTGTATTGTGCCCAGAGGATCATAGCAAACACCGTTTTTGCTAGAGTTGAGCCGAATAGGGTGAGAAGTGATGACTTATATATCCTGCATTCGATGCTCACTTCAAAAAAGGCAGATTTCGGGGCTTATCTTCTTAAGAATCTTAGTCAACAAAATGTACTGACTAATTGTGCTTATGGAGGAATAATTGCCCTTATTGCTCAAAGGGTTAGTCCTTCACCCGAAAGGGAAGGTGCAATGGGCGCATTGATTGATGTGGCACACTTGATAAGGTCTAAGAAATTGAAAAGGAAGTTGAAGGTTATTTGTGTTGTAGGGCAAAATATTGAAGACCTCTTCCCTTTACTTGAGTATGAGTTAATTACCATAAAGATGAGTGAGAACTTGCAGCTCGATACACCTGAACACATTCACTTGAAGGAACAATTTCACCAAAGGTTGAATAAAAGATCAAGGGGTGCATCAAGTTCTCAAGCACAAGAAGAAGAACAAGTTGAAGAGGAAGAGCCTAGGCAAGAGGAAAACCCTTTTGAGCAAGAAGGATTTCGTATATTTGAAGGGTTGACGTATAATGAATGGGGACATGAGGTTCAATCGTTGAGGATTGATGTGAATGACCTCAAGAACGAGTACTCTTATCTCCGTTCCGATGTGACAAGGCTCACCGATAATTATACTTCCCTCAATACTACTGTGGATTCCATAAATAGGAACGTTAACACCATGAGCACGAATATGGAAGAACTTCTTGAAGCACAGAGGGCTATGATGCGTTGGCACATCGGAGAGCGGCACTTCACTCATCCCCGTTATCCACCTCCGTGATGTGTAAAAACATCATGAGGATGGGTAACAATCTCTTATCTCAATCATGGCTTCTATTCCGAATTTTTAGTTTAATTTGGTTTGTAATGATATTGCTTGATGTTTGTGGTACTTTTTAGGTAGCTTTATTTAGGTATTTTGCTTGTGATGGATTATTGATGACTTTGATCTTATGGTTGATGATGCTTAGGAGTTTGAGCTTTATTCTTGTGCATTGCTTGATATTGTCTCCACTTCTTTGCCAAACTTTTTAGACCCTTGGTCCAAAAAAGTTTGGGGGGTGTGATCATTTCGTCATTCTCTTCGCAATGCTATTCTTATGATGATTTTTAGTGCTTCTATGATGATTTAGACCATATGCTTATTGTGAGGCCTTGCTTTGCTTGTTATTTTTTGCCATATTGTTGTTTGCTTTGAGTAGTGAATGCATGAGATATGCTTATTGTTGTGTTGATGAGTTGAAAGTCTTGATTAGTGTAGTGGATTTATTTCTTGATTCTTGCCTTATCTTTGATACTTTTGATTTCATGATTCTTGAGATTTCATTGATATGAGCATTCTTGATATGATATGAGTCTTGATCACCTATCCCGTGAGATTTGAGCTAATTTTGCCCGTTTCAATCTTAAACGGATGACTTTGTTTTTTTATTGTGAGTTCCACACATGTGCATTATACTCTAAAACTTGGCTTTAGTCTTATTTGAGGCTACATTAGATGATGATTTCACATGAGATGATATGAGGCATTTTCTTTGATCTATATTGAGCCACTTTGCCCTATGAGCCTACCATTGATATTGATATCCTTTGCTACCAATTTTGTGCTTATAATCCTTTCATTTGGCTAACCACACTTTAAGTCATTTTCCTTCCTTTTTGGAACTCTCTTGTCCTTATGATTAGTAGAGTGAAAAGAAGGAAGGAAGATTGGTGATATGATGAAGAAATTGGTGGCCAATGGGGAAAGAAAGTCCATGCATGGATTGTTATGAAAAGAAGGTTCAAAGGCAAGTGCTTGCAAGAAATTGAGAAAAGGTTGACTTTTTGAAAAATTATGGTCAAGTTTGACTCTAGTGTTGTGAGTATGTTCACAATTTGTCAAAAAAGGAAGAATGATTCTTTAAAGTGTGATTCTGAAAGAGCATGAAGAGATTGTTATTTGCATGAAGAGGTGAATGATCTCTACTTTGATTCCTTCTATGCTGTACTAAACATACTTAGTCACTTTTACCCATATGTTCCTTCCCTACCAAAGAACCAACACTACAAACTTTAAAAGCCCTCATTGATGTGTGATTGATTTGTCATTCCAAGTGGTGGAGAATGTAGACTTGAGCCAAGCTTATGGTAGTATGTGTATGTGTTGTGATGTATGAGTGAACACCTAAAGACTTGAGGGTTGAGTGAAACACTTATCTTGTGAGGATCATGACTCATTGATTTGATATTTTGTTAATTGATTTGATTTTGATAGTTGATTGGATGATATTGTATCTTAGATTTGTTAGATATTGAGTGATGATTCTATGGAATTGATCTTGTTCTTGATGCTTCATACATACAATTATTCCCCTATCTTATCGCTTCGTTGCTCGAGGCCGAGCAACAATCTAGTTTGGGGGTGTGATTAGGGTCATAATTGTATATTTTTGCATCCATTTCTACATGGTTTTGAAGTGCTTATGTTCATATTTGACCCTAAAATGCTATACTTTGTGCATTTAACCCTTTTTGGCTAGAAAGTTGTGTTTTGTAGTGAAAACGAGCAAAAATCGGCAAGAGACGAGCAAGTTCGTAAAAGTCCAAAAATTGTGAGTTGATCCAATGGAGGCAAATGATATACCATTTTGAAGGTTTCGAAGAGAGGGTCGCAACGAAAAAATAATCGAGTCAATTGGAGCCCTAGAACTCAAGATATGAAGAAAACGAGGAAGTCGAGGATCGATCGGACGAGTCGAAGCCGGGCTCGAGCGACCACAAGCCCAGACTCGTGCGACCACAAGCTCACACTCGTGCGAGGATGCTCTGGTTCGGGCGAGGTAGGCTCACATGAGTGACCACACGAGCCAGACTCGTGCGACCACTATGGTCCACTCGTGTGATGCCCCGAACTGCACATTTTTTAAGGGCTGTTTCGTCTTTTCGCGCGTTTAATGAAGGGCATTTTTGACCAAGCATTGTGGGCACTATAAATACTCCAAGGATTAGATTCTCAAGGCATCCAAGTCACATTTAGTTCATAATCATAGTTAGATTCTTAGATTAGAGAGAGAGAGGTAGTTACCAATTGGTTTCTTAAGATTTCTTCTCACAAATTCTTAGATAACTTTTGATCTACCGCTTAGATCGACGATCCGTTTATTCCTGCATTCTCGTCTCGACTAGAGCTACGTTTCTACCGATTGGATTTTAATTTTCATTGCCGGATTGCTAGATAGCTTGTAGAGGTAAATTTGTATATTTTCAATTTCAATGTAATAGGTAATTCTCTTTACATTTCTTGCATAATGATGATTGTTTCTAGCTTAATTGTTCTTATGTTTACCAAATTAGCCATGGGCTAATTCCTTTATGTGTTGGTGTATGATTCCTATGGAGTAATGTGGTGAATATGTTGATCTTTTGAATGCTATGAGTTGTTGTATGATCAATTCTCTACATTGATGGATTGTATGAATGCTTTGCATGTGTAGTGATTATAAGGGCCATTAGGGAGCTAGTCTCATACGAGAGTAGAGCTATTTTCCTAAATCTTCTTGAATTAAGGCCAATGCATGCCAAGTGTTTGATTAAATTCCTAAGATAGTGAAAATTATCTCTAGTGAATTGGAAGAACAAATAGAGGCTTTAATGTGTTATTAGGGATACCTTTTGGATGTTAGAGTGGCTTGCCAATTGATTGTACACAACCTCATTGCATGATAAAGTGATACCTCACCATGTGAAACATAGAATAGTACACTAGCACATATCTCTCACATTTGCTCACTTTGCAGCCCAAGGTGATAGGTAGTTTACTTCTTTGACACATTAGTAGACAATAGATACCTTTCCTCTTTACTGTTTCGTTAGCTAGCCAATTGAAACAACAATTTTCCTTGCAAGTCTCCGTCTCCTTTGGGTTCGATATATTAAAACTTGGTCAAGCTTACCACGACAATAGCGAACACGTACACTTGCGTGTGGACACCTTTTGGGCAAACAGTGATCTTCATGTCTAGCAAGAAGGAAACACAACTCAGGCTACCTGAACTACTAAAGAAGCTATCAACTGAAAATGGTCTATCTATTGTCAAGATAAGATCTGACAAAGGTACTAAGTTTATTAATTCCATTATTACTGACTTTTGCAATAAGTTAGGTATATCCCATGAAATCTACAATCAAAGTTTCACCCATAAGTAACCTCTTTCTAACTTCTCCCTAATCTAAGATTGTAAAATGAATCAAAAGTTCCTCCAAAATCTGTATTGAGGCCTATTTATAGGTGCCCAAATGTGATCACTAGATTGTCCTTCATTAGAAGAATGAAATGTCAAAATTGCCCTTAAAATTCTTCCTCTGAGTGCTCCCTCGATCAAACGCTCAACCAAGGAAGGAGTGCCACTCGATCAACTTGGTTCAACGGTGCATCATGCTTGAGGCAGTTTGGTTTTCACTCGACCTGAGTGTATGTGTCGCTCGGACTGAGTGTAATTTCCAACTCTTCGATTCCAATTTGTTCTGTCGACACTTTTATGCTTTCTAAAGTCATTCTCTTGGTATTCAAAAATCTCCTTCTCTCGTGAATCATCTCATTCCACCTTCCGCTTCTTAATCTCCTTGATTTTGCCCATTTTTGCCTATAAAATCAACTTTTCTCCACACAAGGGTGAATATAGCAATATATCATTCAATAGGGTAAATAATGCACATAATTCATTAGATATCGTGCTCAAATACACATATAATGATGCAATTATTACCCTAATCAATTGAAATTAATGTGATTGTGTTGGGTCCAACCTCTATGAAATCCTTTGATTCTTCTTTTCGAGTTTTGACTTGGTCTTGACTAGATCTGCGAGTTTCTCTGAGCTGGTCCGAAGTTGACTTAGGAGTTGAACGTTAATTCGAGGGTGTTGAACCTTATTTCGAATTAATGTTGTCATGTGGAATGCCTTTGTTGATTTATCAAAGTTGGGTCCAAAATTGACTTTGGGGTTGGACGTTAATTCAAGGATGTTGAGCCTTATTTCAATTTATCGTTGTCTTTAGAAGGACTTTGCTAATTTATCAGAGCTGGGTCCAAAATTTGATATTGAAGTCGATATTAATTTGATGGCGTTTGAGCCTTATTTTAAATTAATATTGCCTTGTTGAAAGGGCATTATTGAGTGTTCACCTTTGGACTCCCTGTGGGTGTATCGTTGTAGATGAACATTGTTGTTGATATTAATTTGAGGGCGTTGAGCCTTATTTCAAATTAATATTGTCTTGTTAGAAGGACTTTATTGAGTGTTCACCTTTGGACTCCCTATGGGGGTGTCATTGTAGATGAACAGTGTTGTTTGTCGTTGAGAACTTATGGATGATCGTTGATTGGAGGGGTTTGGCGTCGTGTTTCTTGAATCAAACGTCGTTGTTGATGAAGAATGCCGAACGGAGGCTTCATACCGTGATCCCAAATCAAAACACCTTTGTTGATGAAGAACGCTCTTGAGGCTGCGAAGAACGTCTTTGGATCTTCAAGGATGCTCGAAGTCTTGGATCTTACGAGTTGCTCCTCCTCTCCAAGCTCTGATCTTCTTAATCTTCTTATCAATTATTGTTGTTTGTTGTTTGTTGTGAATTGTTGTAGAACGCCGACCGGAGGCTTCACACCGTAATTTCGGATCAAAACGTCTTTGTGGATGAAGAACACCGACCGGAGACTTCACACCGTAATCCCAGATCAAACTGTCTTTGTTAATGAAGAACACCCTTGAAGCTGCAAACAACGTCTTTGAATCTTCGAAGATGCCTGAAGTCTTGGATCTTGATGCTTCTCTCCAAGCTTTGATCTTCTTGACTTGTTTGTGTTGCCGTTGTGTATAAAATGACTAGAATGACGTGTAGAATTCTAGATTTGCAGACCAAATTTTATGTGCTGGAAGATTTAATGTGGGGAATATTCCCAAAAAATATCATATTTGATAACTTGAAGGATATTTGTGAAGATTTGATTTTTTTTTAAGATCGGATTTTATATCTTGAACTTTAAACATCTAAAATAATTAATTTAGACTTTAGAGATAAAAATATTTAATTACTTTAGAGGCCCAATTGAATTTATTAGGCGTTCGAGGTTCAATTCGATTTATTAGGCTTTAGAGGCCAATTCAATTTATTATTTAGGATTTTAAATTTATTCAAATTCTCAATAACAAATTTAACAAAAATGTTATTATTTTTTATTTCCACAATCAATTTTAATTGCTTACATTTGAAATACTCCCTCCGTCCCGTAGGAATTTGCACCCTACGTGACGGCACATTTTTTAAGAAAAAATAGTTTTATATATAAAGTAGTGGCATATGAGTAAATATGTGTAAAGGTTTGTGAGTGTGTACGTAAATCAATGCTTCCTTTTTTAGTAGTGTGAAAATTTGTGTGGGACGTCCAAATAAGGAAAATGTGCAAATTACTGCGGCACAGAGGGAGTAATACTTTTCTATCGGTATTGTGAACTGGTCTCCATATGAATTGAGCAAGAACAACTGCATTGAAAACTCATGTGCTGATAACAACTTCTGTCATCTTTCAGTTTAATTTAAAATATTTAAAAGAATTTTTTTTTTCTTGAAGTATATTTCCAAACATGAATTTGTTTTTTCTTTTTCTAAATTCTAGTATTTTATTATTTCTTCTCCGAAATCTGATACTTATTTTCGATTTTTAAAAAAAATTATATATCTTAATTTAATGGAGTTCGGTGTTGTTTTCTCAGTAATTAAAATTTTCATTTACAAAGATAATACAGTTTTTTATGTGCAATTTTTATATTAAAAAAAGAAAAAAATATAAAATAGTTTAATAAATTGATAAAAATTACATATTGATTCCGTGCAAAAAAAAATATATTACCATGCAAATTTTTTGAATCAATTTGTAAATATGATTTTTTTTTAAGTAATATGTAAGTGATCCAAAAAAAAATTGTATTTACAAAAATCGGCTAGTGCAATAACATGGGCCAAAATTAAATCTCCGAGGCCCAAGTTGTTAAAGAAGTATCTGAAGCTTTTGTTGTAATCTTGAGAGGAAAGCGTAAAAGCTTAAAATAAAGACACAGTATTGATGACCCAGTTCGTCACAAAGTGACTACGTCTGGGGGCGACCAAGCCAGGAGAGTATACTAATATGAACTGCCGTTTACAATGATATGAATTACAGAATACATAGGAATGATAAGTATAAATAGAATACTAACCCTAAGTCTTGTGGGCCAAAAGCCCACTGGACTATAATATTTTATTATGTCCATATAATATATAATATATTAGGAATATATTATAACACTCCCCCTTGGACATAATAATGACAAGGAAGAATGCAAGTGCTACCAAGTGGAGTATTACAAATGGCCTCGAGGATACAATCATCAGGATTGTTTAACATTTGATACTCCCCCTGAAGATAACAACCTTCCAAGTCGACGCATCCCGATTTCGTGTACGTACTTTTCAAAAGTCGTTGTGGGAAGGGATTTAGTGAACAAATCAGCTAGATTGTCACTTGAGCGTACTTGTTTTATAGTGATCTCACCACTCTTCTGGAGTTCGTGAGGATAAAAGAATTTTGGGGATATATGCTTCGTCAAGTTCCCTTTGACATAGCCATTGCTCATTTGTGCAATACATGCAACATTATCTTCGTAGATAATTGAGGGGCTTAAGTCAACAGAAGGGATACCACACGAATCGTGAATGTGTTTTACAAGGGACTTTAACCACACACATTCTCGTGCAGTTTCGTATAGAGCTATGATCTCTGAGTGGTTTGACAAAGTGGTCACCAAAGTTTGTTCGACAGATCTCCATGAAATGGCTGTACCACCACAAAGGAAAACATAACCCGTTTGCGATTTCACATTATGGGGATCAGATAGATAACCAGCATTAGCATAATCTATAAGTGTTTTGTCTTGGTTTCTCTGATAGAAAAGACCAAGATCTTGTGAACCTTAAAGATATCGTAAAATATGTTTTACACCATTCCAATGTCTCCTCGTAGGGAAGGCACTGAACCTTGCAAGTAGATTGACTGCAAAGGCAATATCAGGCCTAGTGCAGTTTGCAAGATAGAGCAGTGCACCAATTGCACTTAGATATGGAACTTCAGGTCCCAATAGCTCTTCGGTATCTTCTTTAGGTCTAAATGGGTCCTTTTCCAAATCAAGGGAACAGACTGCCATTGGAGGGCTTAAAGGATGAGATTTATCCACATGGAATCTCTCCAACACTTTCTTTAGGTAAGCTGATTAGTGTATCAGTATTCCTTCAGGGAAATGCTCGATCTGCAGACCGAGACAGAATTTGGTTTTACCCAAAGTTTTCATTTCAAATTCAGTTTTTAAGATTGAACTTGCTTCTTCAATCTCTTTCCTTGTTTCGATAATGTTTAGATCATCCACATACACCGAGATGATGCAAAAACCATTAAGGGATTTCTTAGTAAAGACACAAGGAAAAGCCTCGTTATTTACGTATTCCTTCTTCAGGAGGAATTCGCTTAGTCGATTATACCACATACGACCTGACTATTTTAAGCCATATAACGAGCGTTGCAACTTAATGCTGAACATACTACGATGTTCGTTATTCCTCATTTGGGGAATAGTTAATCCATCAGGGATTTTCATATAGATGTCAGAATCTAATGATCCGTATAAATATGCGGTAATTATGTCCATTAACTGCGTTTAACTGCCAGGGATATATGGCGAAACTTTATAATATTAACAACAGGAGTATTTGTTTGATCACATCAAACTCAATAATGGGTCACTGCGAAAAACCCTTAAGCTGTTAATCTCGCTTTGTATCTCTCAACTTCATTTTGTTTCGTATTAATACCCATTTATATCCTTCAGGGATAAAATGTTTAGGGGGTATGTACGATAGAACAAAACAGTTTATTTTGCGAGTCTAGCTCTTCCATATTTGCTTCTTTCTATTGCATCTAATCAAAGTGCTTCAAGCACTGAATTTAGATACTGGTACCAGATTTTAGAAAGAGCAACTATGGGTACGAATATGTTGTCGACAACAGTGATATGTTTGTCTTCTGTGTTTATTAAGATTCATGTAAACCAGATCTTGATCATTTCCCATTTGATCTGGGTGTTCCGCATCCTAGTATTTTGATTGTTATGTGCACGTGCTTTTTACTAGGATTTCTCGTCTTCGGGACGAATCTCTTCAGGAGATTTCATGAGTAACTGAATATATTATTAACATTAATATACCATGGTTTTGTGTAAGGAGGTTCATTACGCTTCTGGCGTATAGGGGCATCCTTAACTATTCACAGTCACTTCATTTATAATCAGTAATGCATTTGATAATGCATCTGGCAGATTACTTGCTGATTATTGCAAGTTTATTTTCTTTTGAACTTTTGGTTCAAGTTTGACTAGTGCGTGGGCCTAAGTATTGAAGATCTTTTGTGTTCCATATAATTTCACGGTATTTATTAATTGTGGTATTTTTCTCTCCCCCTAAGACCGGAAATAGATCTTCGTCGAATGTGCAGTCAGCGAAACGGGCTTTAAACTGATCCCCAGTTAAAGGCTCGAGGTATTTAAGTATTGTGAGAGATACAAAATTGATGTAAATACCGAGTTTCCTTTGTGGGCCCATAGATGTTCGCTTAGGTGGTGGTATTGGAACATACACTGCACAATCGAATGTTCGCAGATGGGAAATGTTAGGTTCATTTCCACGCACGAGTTGAATAGGGGAATATTCATGATATGCAGTTGGTCGGAATTGGATTAGTGATGATGCATATAAGATTGCATGCCCCCAACATGAAACAGGTAAGTTCGTTTTTTGTAGTAGTGATCTAGCGATTAATTTAAGACGTCTAATTAATGATTCAGCTAGACCATTTTGAGTATGAACATGAGGGACCGAATGCTCCACTTTGATTCCCAGTGCCATGCAAAAATCATTGAATGCCTTAAAGGTGAATTTACCGGCATTATCCATACGAATGGATTTAATAGGATGATCTGGGAATTGAGATCTCAACAGGATGATCTGTGCAATAAGCTTTGCAAAAGCAGTATTGCGAGCGGATAGCATCGTTACATAAGTCCACCGAGTGGATGCATCTATTAGGACCATAAAATACTTAAATGGTCCAGATGCTGGATGTATTGGTCCACAAATATCTCCTTGAATCCGTTCAAGGAATTTAGGAGATTCAGTTCTTACTTTACTACTAGAAGGACGAATTATGAGTTTACCCATTGTGCAAGCATCACATATGTATTCATTAACAGAAGGGATTCTGTTGTGTGTTATGTTATGGCCAGATGAATTACATAGAATCCGACGCATCATGGATTGTTCTGGATGTTTTAACCGCTTATGCCATAGTTTGAAAGAATTTGGATCATTAAATTTTAGATTAAGAGCTATATGGAGATTTGAGGGTCTGATGTATGTGTAATACAAGCCAGATGAGAAAGATGGAAGTTTTTCGACGATGTGTTTACGACAATTCAAATAGTGAGTCATCAACAGATATTCACTATTGTCCTCAGTATTTGTTTCAATGTGATAGCCATTCTGTCGAATGTCTTTGAAACTGAGGAGGGTACGCTTTGATTGTGGAACCAATAAAACATTCTCGATTATTAATTCGATACCCATAGGTAGAATGATTGAGGCTCTTCCAGAGCCAACGATTTGTATGTCGTCATCGGAAATAGTTGTGACACTTCCTTTCTTTTCAGTTAATGTTTGGAAAAATTGTCTATCTTTTAAGATAGTATGTGTAGTAGCACTATCTACTAAGCACAATACATTAATCTCCATAAGCACTTAAGTGTATGTTTAGATACGTTAGATATGAGGAATGCTAAGGAGAGCCAAGATTACAGACGCTGATTGATCAGCCGCACAAGGGATCACTTAGGTCCTACTTTCTCAAAAACGTATTAAATTTTGTAGTCAATAATCATATGTGCACCCAAGAGGTCATCCTTTGTCTATGACAAAGCCTGCTTTGGGCAGGTCGGTGTGGTGTGTCCCACCGTGATGAGTCTTCCCATTTTTATCTTTTAGCATACATTGATACGCCTCCACTAAATGTTTTGGTATACGACACGAGCGAGACCAATGGTCGTCGCATCCACACTTGTGACAGATTTGTTTGTTCTGTGCACGTGAGCTCGATGGTTTATCTTGAGGTGCATTCATTTCAGTTGCACTATATTGTGCATTGTTGCGACCTCGACCTCTTCCCCTACCACGGCCTCGACTTCGGGTCGATCCGCGTCCCCCACTCGCCTCATTTCCTTTTCCATATTTACGGCCTCTAGAGTTCCTCCGAGTAGCATGTGCTTCAGGCACAGCTTGTGAGCCAACCGATCTAGTATTGTGATTTTTCATCAACAATTGGTTGTGCTTTTCTGCAACTAGAAGTGCAGAAATAAGGTCGGAGTGTGTGTGATACTCTTTGGCCCTGTACTGCAGCTGGAGTACAAGATTAATAGCGTGGAAAGTGGAAAAAGTTTTTCAATTAATTGATCAACAGTTATTGTTTCTTTACACAGCTTTAGCTGAGAAACTATGCGATGTAGGGCGGAGTTGTACTCCGTTACAGACTTGAAGTCTTGGAAACGAAGTGTTATCCATTCATGTCTGGTTTCGGGGAGGATCACATCGTGTTGTTGTTGGAATTGATCCTGGAGGGATTTCCACAACGTCGATGGATCTTTGTTAGTGAGGTATTCGTTCTTAAGATCTTTGTGAAGATGATGTCTTAAGAAGATTAGAGCTTGTGCCATTTGGGCAGTTGTGGATTTAGATGGTTGTCTAGTTGTGTCGGTAAAGTCTTTAGAGACAAAGTGGATTTCAATGTTGAGAGCCCATGTCAAGAAGTTATGGCAAACAAGTGCAAATTCATTGAATTCACATTTAGTGATGTTTGACATGTTTTTGCTACAAAAATTAATAAATGGAAATTTATTAAAAATTATTTGTTTGTAGCATTTAATAATTAAGGCTCAATCATAAAAATGCTAAGACAAAAATTAATAATTAATTATAGGGGGTATAAATAAAGGATTGGGTGTATGACTTATGTGAGACTTTTATTAATGGGACTTTAACCCAAAAATAATTATTGAATAAGGCCTTTTAAAAAAATTGATGATTTGGGCTTTCATAATACCATTATGAATTTTTATTAATGGGACATCGGACCCAAAAATAATTGCTAGGATCCAAATTAATTAGGATCAACTAAATAAAATGCCCAATAAAATAAAAAAAATTGGCCCAAGTAAATGTTTTATTATTATTAATAAATAATATTTTTTTTTTTTTATTAATGAAGGGCCCAGGATTAGGCGGCCAATTTAGGAAATTAAATAGGCCCAAAATGATAATAACATTTTGCCCAAATAATGCAGCCAATTTGGATTAAAAACCAGGCCCAAGTAATTAATAAAAGATGGCCCAGGGCCCAAATTGAATAAGGGTTTTCAGTTTCGGACGATTTGGTCAACAGATTTTGGAATCACCGATTTCTGAGGAGTCGTTGGCGAGAAAATCGGAATCAGGAGGGCCATGATGCCGTCGTTCACCGGCACCGACACCGGTTATTGTGCCGGGGGCGCCATTGCCGTCACACACGCAGCTGCTGTCACGCCTTTCAGGCGTCGTCGAGCTCAGGGGCCCGCCGCCGTCGCAGCGCAGGCGTCGCGCAGAGGCGTTGCGGCGAAGGGTCGTTGCGGTGGGTAGCAGCGCCGTTCGTGGCCGGCGTTGGCGCGTAGTCGCCGCTACGGGCGTGCAATCGCCGCCTTGCTGTTCGTCGTCGGCGTGGCGCGAGGCCGCGCTCACGCTGCCGCCATCGCGGTCGGCGCGGAGCAGGGGTCGCCGCCATAGATCGACGGTCGTCCGACAAGCCGCTTCAGGGGCTGTCCAATTTCCGGCGCGTTTTAGGACGGCAGAGCATCGTCGCACCGGAGGGACATAAGCGCCGTCAGATAGAGGCAGTCGCCGTTTCTGAAAAACAGGGGGCCGTCGCAGAGGCGGAGGCGCAGTCGCGCACAGAGGCGGATGCGCCGTCACGCTGCTGTCCATGCGTCGCGCACAGAGGCGGTAATGTCGTTGTCGCTTACCCGGCGTTGGTGCGCCGTTCGCCGTCGAGGCCTCTTCAGGCGGCGTCGTGGACACAGGTAGGTGTCGATTTTGGGTTATTTTCAGTTTTCTGAAAATATTGATTCAGATGTTGAATTTTCGATTTCACGAAAAACATGAACCATTGTTGCATTTCAGTATCAATTGAAAGCTTGAGTTTCAGAATTTCCGATTTGATTTCGAACGGAAAGCATATATTCTGGAATTGGGAGATTTGCTGCTAAAACCCAATTTCATAACCCAATTTGTGAACCAGAAAATGGTTTCTGGGTTTGAGTTCGAATAGTGAAAAAGGGATAAGAATCTGTTGTTTTGATTCAGTGATTTTGATTTTTGGCTTCCGGGTTTTGTTTGATAAAACAGAGCGTATATGAATACTCACGAATGTATACAAAAGCACATGCTAAATTTCAGATCATAAAAATAATCGAGCAGATCATGCGTGCATATGAATTTATAAATACATTAACTTAATCATCTACGAAATCATGATATTCATAAACATATAGTTATATTCATATGTGTAAACAATTGCACACAGCTTTGCAATCTAACTCAGTATATCCTCACATAACCAAAAACATAGAAGCATATTCAGTATAAGAGCAATTTGTGAATAAAACAAAATTGCAGAGATCACCGACATTTCATATAAACAGATACATGAAAATACACAACAGACTGAAACCTAATCATGATATTTAAAAATAAATTTTCAGATTAATTTTAACCACGAAACTTACGGTTTCAGCAATTTATAAAATTAATCCCGAATTTGATTTGGTCTTGAAGAACAGCTTGAGCAATCCTCTCGTGAATCCTTTCCTCGTAGAGACTCGTGCTGATAACGTGTTATAATCTTGAGAGGAAAGCGTAAAAGCTTAAAATAAAGACACAGTATTGATGACCCAGTTCGTCACAAAGTGACTACGTCTGGGGGCGACCAAGCCAGGAGAGTATACTAATATGAACTGCCGTTTACAATGATATGAATTACAGAATACATAGGAATGATAAGTATAAATAGAATACTAACCCTAAGTCTTGTGAGCCTAAAGCCCACTGGACTATAATATTTTATTATGTCCATATAATATATAATATATTAGGAATATATTATAACAGCTTTAACCCCAGTGAGTCCGCAGGTTTAGGCGCCGTTGCAGCAAATAAAAAAAGAAAACGGTGGGAATCGCTCGTCTTCCCCAGCAAATCTTCGTCGCCGCAGCGGAAACCGGTACTTTGCCCATAATTTATTTTTGACCTTGAGCAGATGAAAGTATTCTTATTTTTATGGTTTCTGATTAGGCATTAATGTGTACCAAGATGCATTCCTTCTGTAAATAATCGAATAACTGACAAAAATATTTAACAAGAAAATTTTATCAAGTTTTTAAGAATCTGGTCAAATATTATAAAGGATAAGGCTAAATTTTTAAGTGTTAAACATCTGATCGCCTTAAAGTTACCTTCTGTGCAGCCCTAAAAAAAAAAAAAAAATCAAACTACATCTATGGATTCTTTGGTTGAGCAAATGAGCGTTTTCTTTTTCCACAGGAAGTTTGTGTGTTTAGATTGTCAAGAACGTGAGTAAAGATGACTTGATCTTGTAGTTGCTCCAATTGAGACCAAAGGTGGAAAAACTGATTCTCTAACTGTGTTATATACTTTATTAAATCATTTTAGAGTGTAATATTTGCTTTGCTTATATGGGGTATATTACTTTACACTGTCCTCTTTGAGTATATTTGGTATGTCGTGGTCACAAGATAAGTACATTATTGCTAGGCATTACAATTCACCATTTCACAACACTCATCTTTTCTGTATAGTCAATGGCTTAGCCTCTTTTAATAGCGGTAGGTGGTGCATTTTCGTATTCAGCTACTAATGCATTCTTCTGCAGTCGCCTCCTTGTAAAAGTATACTCTGCTGCGCCTTTAGCAGCTTAAGGTGAGAAGAAAAGATGAAGTTGGACGTAAACGCTCTGAGATATCTTTCCAAGGATGATTTCAGGGTTCTTACCGCTGTGGAGATGGGAATGCGCAATGTTAGTTTCTTATCTTTAACAGTTCTGATTTTTTTTGTTTACTTTTTGGACAATAATTATTAATTTTCTTTCAATTCACGGGTTTAGCATGAAATTGTGCCGTCGGAGTTGATTGACCGAATCGCTTCCCTGAAGTGAGTCCCCCTTCCTATATTGATATTTGAATTGATCTTTGATTTACTGTATAGTTCTGATATATTGCTTTTCTGTATGATATGTTGTGTCTCTGCATATGGTCATATATAGGCATGGAGGCACGTATAAAGTGTTGAAGAATTTGTTGAAGCACAAGCTTCTGCATCATGACTCTTCAAAGTGTTAGTTCTGAAATCCTTTTCTCATTTTTTAATTTGTGTTAGCTTATCTGAAGATGCTACGTTTTGTGCTGTCTGTATCGGTATTGCTTAATGGATATCTTTGTCTGTGAATTTTGGTGACAAGTTCTGAACTAATATTGTCCATTGATCATGCAGTTATGCTCCTTTTTAAACTATACATGACTTTTTAATATTGACATACACAATGTTTCCATACTGCTATTGAAATCTTAATGTCGTATGTTCTTTGTTCAGATGATGGTTTCCGGTTGACATACTTGGGCTATGATTTTCTAGCTATCAAGACATTGGTTAACCGAGGAATTTTCACTTCTGTTGGTCGTCAAATTGGTGTTGGAAAGGAGTCTGGTAAAAATAACCTGAACTCTTTATATGCTATTATACCTTAGTCTAGAATCATCTTTTGATACTGAAATTACTTCCACTTTTCAAGATATATTTGAGGTTGCTACGGAAGATGGCACAGTTCTTGCTATGAAGTTGCATAGGCTTGGTAGGGTATCATTCAGAGCAGTTAAGTCAAAACGTGATTACTTGAGGCATCGTAGTAGCTATAATTGGCTATACTTGTCACGTCTTGCTGCCCTCAAAGAATTTGCCTTTATGAAGGTTTGTTCGTCGTTGGCCTTTTGTAGTTATTACTTGCTGGAAGAAATAATCGTGGTGTCATTTTGGTCTGGTTTGTCTTTTTACTGTTTGTTTCTTTCTGAGCAGGCTTTGGGTGAGCATGGTTTTCCTGTTCCAAATGCTGCGGACTGCAATCGACACTGTATTGTCATGTCACTCATCCAAGGATATCCACTGTAAGTGAAAAGCCGTAAATGCATCTTCTACTTTCCTAGAAGATCATCTTAAAGTTGTATATGTTGCTTGGAGTACAATAATCTTGTTTTATGTAGTGTGCAGGTTAAGCAATTGCAAAACCCAGACTCCATTTTTGAGACAATCCTTGGTCTGGTTGTTCGTCTGGCTGAGCATGGGCTAATTCACTGTGATTTTAATGAATTTAACATTATGGTAAACTATTGTAGCGCTTTCAAGTCACATTGTGTTTTTTTTTTTTTTTCTACTGGCTAAAATTTGTTTCTAGATGTATCAGGTTTTACACATCTGTGCACCATGGAATCTAATTTATTTTGATTACTTTTTCATGTTGTTGTAGATTGATGATGATGAGAAGGTCACAATGATTGATTTTCCACAAATGGTTTCAGTTTCTCATCGAAACGCAAAGATGTAAGATCTGTCACCATTCCAAAACAAAGAAGATTATACTAACATGTTGATAACAATTTTTTCTAGATATGCTGCTAATTTTCCCTATTTTCAGGTACTTTGACCGTGACATTGAATGTATCTTCAAGTTTTTCAGAAAAAGGTTAGTGGACTAACAATGAGTGTGAGTGCAATTTTAATGACATGCTTGATAACTTTTTTAGAATCGCAGTCGATGTACTATTTTTATTTAAGTTTTGTGACGTCTGGTCAGTACCTATCATCCTAATCATGTTTACTTTTTGGACTATTCTGGATTTCACTATATAATCCATACTTACATGTGTTTTAGTTTAAAATTATGACTAAACTGTTTCAAATATTCCAAGTCCCGTTCCAGATATCCAACTATTTCTGCTGATTATTTTTAAAGCCATAATATTGGATTTCCTCAAAATTTCCATTGAAATATCCTTGAGTTTACAATTCAGACGGTTGCTCTGCAGAGAGTTCTCGTATGTTTTGGTGTCTTGAAGGCAGTACGGCGTATTTAATTGCCTTTTTTATTTGAGTAACACCAGTAATGCATGTGAACTGTACTCACATGATCTTCCTTTCGGCCTTTCTTATAGGTTCAATCTCTCTTTTGATGAAAAAGAAGTTGAAGATGATAATTCAGAAGTAGATTCAGATGAAGCTTGCCGGCCCGAGTTTTCCGACATAAAGAAAGTTTCTGGTTTCCTAGACAAAGAACTTGAAGCAAGTGGTTTCACTAGGAAGGAACAAGTTGATATTGAGAAGGTATGACATTTTGGTCTTCCTCCCTCTATCAAAAATCTCTTACCAAGGATGCTTTTCATTATAAAGTAGCAAAATTCAGTTTGCTTCTTTAAACACATTTCAGTTTCGATTTTATGAATTGCAACATTTATTATTATCTCTCGGAAGGCTATATATAGTTTACAGCTCCAAAAGCTCTTATCTTTTCCAAGTATCTTATTTGATGCATCAGAGTTGGTGGTCTGTCTCTCAATTGATAATCGATAATTTTAGTTTTAGACTTAAAAGTTAACTAAGATGGAGGTTGACAACCTTTATTGACAATGCAGAACCACTCAAGTGATTATACCTTTGAACTATATCGATGCTTACTGTATACTTTCCTTTGTTGCAGTTCTTAGACACTCTTTGTTCTAAATAGTTCAAAAGAACTTACCTCGTTTTACAGTGAACTTAACTGCCCTTTTGTTTTAAATGGTTTTGTCGATAATGGAAGTATCACCCTATATGCTCACTTTTTAAGCGTGAAGGTTTGTTTGCTAAAAATTACTTATGTTCTAATCTTTATTACACAGTTTGTTGATGAAGATGAAGAGAGAGATTTGGGATCTGATTCTGATGAAACTGAAGGTGAAGATTCTACTGCTGTTCAGATTGATGATGAAAGCATAAAGAAGATTGAATCTTTGAGCTTGGTTAGAGAGGTATATTTTCACATTTTTCATAGAAGAACTATAGAAGCCTGCATGATTTCCGGTTTTCACAATAGTAGCTAAAATTTGTAGGTCTTAAATATTGTGAATTGTTTCTAACTTTTTGCTGGACATGAGTGAAACTGGTGATGGATATGGAAAATGCTGTCCGGGCACACAATTAGTTGTCATCCTCGTTGAGCTAGCTCACGATGACGAGTAAATTTGCCTACAGTGTGAAAAAAGAAAAGGGAATTAGTTATCATCCTCGTTGAGCTAGCTCAAGATGACGAGTAAGTTTGCCTACAGTGTGAAAAAAGAAAAGGGAGAAACTTACTTAATAATTTAATTACAGAAGTTGTTTGAAGTTTTTGCATGCAGAAGCTAATCATTTTAGTAATTAAAGTATTACCTACAGAAAATAATATGTATGAATAGTACCCTAGCTGCCATACAATGACATCACTCAAAACATGCCTGGTTTAATTTTTTTTTTATTTGGGTAGTTTTAGTTTATGCTCGGTAATTATACTTCAGCCCTGAAAATAAAATTGTGGTTGCAGGAGAGAGATAATTTACTTGAAGGTAATTTGGAGAAGGACCAAAATATTATGGAGCATCATACTTCCAAGGAACATGCACAAGGTGAAGAAAATTCTGGTGAAGAAGAAGAGCAGAGCGAAAACGACGATGACCCTGAACTTACCAAGCGACTGAGCAAACAACGACAACGAGCCATTCAAGCAGCCCGGGGGAGAAGGAAAGTTATTACCTCAAGAAATAGTTACAAGGACAAAGGTGGCAAGTCCTCTAATAATTCCAAGATTCAAAAACATTTGAGTAGCTGGTGAGCTTGCGAATTGTGTCAATTATTCAATTTATTTTTCAGCCAACCTATGTGATGTAAAATAGCAAAGAGTTGGTTAATGCTGATATGTTTTGTAATTTCGAATTTTATTCGAGGAATTTATATATAATTATACTCTGCTGAAATCCTCATAAATTTGTTTGCAATTTTGAAAAATCATTTTAAGAAAGAGAAAAAAACAAAGAGAGACACTGCTTTCTTTTTAAATTGCAAAGATAAACAAGTGTACAAAAATTATAAAAATTGCACATTCAAAAGCATACTCAGACAACCTAAAAAAATGTCTTATTTTGTTTTAACTGTCTCTTTCAAGAAATTAATATAAACTTCCCTCCTCTTAATCAACCTAAAAATAATGTCTTTTTTGTTACTGCCCCTCTCGAGAAAGTAATACTATAAACTTTAAGGGGCAAACTACAATCATCTACACAAACGTTAAATTCCATACGTATTTAAGCAAAATTTTGTAATCTATATTAATTTTTATAGGAAAAATTATAAAATAGTTTATAAAATTGACAATAATTATAAATTGGTTTTGTATAAAAAAAATATTTTTTTGTGCAGAAAAAAAATTAAAATTTTATATAAATATTGTAAATTAATTTGTAAATATAGTCACTTTTTTAAATTAGTACGTAAATGTCTCATTTTTATAAATAATAGTATTTCTCTTATGAGCAATAATATTAGCTTTTACAAATAAGACGTACGATAAATAATGTTCATGATAAGTCATGATATAATCTTAAAAATTAGAGTAGTTATAAATTTTAAAAAATACAGTGTAAATAATAAAACATGTAAAGATAGTGATTTTTTTTTTTTTATGCTATTAACCCAATAACAAATTGTCTATACATGCATTTCACGTATGTATAATCGAATAACATATATATGGATGATGATGAAATCATGGATAAAATAAAATGAAAAGTATGTGGTGGATGGGAATAATGAGTCATGACAGATGGGCATCGAAGATAGGGTGGTCGGCTCCGCCGAGCTGGCGGTGGTGGCCGGTCGTGATGTCTATACAAACCTTTCTTTGTTCCTCTCTCTCTCTCTCTCTCAATTAGTAGGACCTATTTCTATTTGTGGGTTGTAATTCGTCGTTATTAATTAATAAGTATGATCTGTTTATTATTGACTTCTAGTGTATATTAATTAATAACGATGAGATAATGAAACATATGATAAGTAATGATGCTAGCAATTGATTTACAAAAACAATTGATGCAAGTTCATGAAATATACTCTCGTCCTCCATAACATTAATCTTATTTGACTGTAGGTGATTTAATGTAATATATGAAAATATGTTATGAGAATATTGTGAGGTCTGTTTACGAATTTAAAAATTGCATATGAAAAATATGAGATTTTATGAGATCCGTTTACAAATTTAAAAATTACATATGAAAAGTCATATATAATTTTTAAATTCGTAAGCGGACCTCACAATATCCAATAATACCCTCAGATATATTGCATTAAACCACGTACAATTAAAAAGGACTTATTTTTGTGGACGGAGGTAGTAATAAGTTATTAAGGGTTCATTTGGTAGGCCATAAATACCCCCATATTACACGTTTTTATCTTTTGTTAAAATCACTTGGTAGCCCATACAAAAATAATACAGATCCATATCGTTTACAACTGACTTGGAAAAAATTCTACCCCATAATACCGATTTGTAACTGTTCACTATATCAAAATTTGTCTCTCCTTCCACACCATGCAGATCTAGTATGACTTCTACAGTAGTTATGAGGAGATTTTGAGTATTTTGAAAAAAATATCAATTGGCCGGATGCAGTTGCAGGTGGGTGTTTTGAAAAACATGAACTAATTTGTTTGCTATATTGCTAATGATATTGTCTTTTTGTAAAATGTTAACCATTCAGGATCAGGGAGATGATTAGCTCATCTGATCCTTAATGGAAGATAGTTTTTAAGTGAGATAATTAGCTCGCTGACTATTTTCGCATAACCGCAAATTGAAGAGTTTATGAGTTTGAGTTCAGGGAAATAATTAAATGCGTTTGAACTCGATCGTCAAGATTATTTAATGCAAGATAATTAGCTCACTGAATTAATCTTGGTGGGATTTCCTTTAAAAAGGTCTTGATTTCGGTTCAATGAGATGATTAGCTCGCCTGAACCTCATTGCCTGAATCTTGTACTTGCGAGATAATTAGCTCGCTGAATTGATTCTGGCGGGACTGCCTTTAACTGGAAAGGTTATCAGTTCCATAATTAGGGAGATAATTAGTTGCGTCTGATCATGATAGTCGAAGCGTTTTTAAGCAAGATAATTAACTCACTGACGACTTTGTATGATTCTTGCCTTTAGAGCTCGATGGCTCATCAGGATTTTGGGATATTCACTTATCCTGAACAGATGACGCAGGGTCCCTGAGCCTCTTAGTGAGATGGCCACAAGGCCTACTGACATTTTATGATGGAATAAAAATAAAGCTTTTCCTTGCAAACTAGTACAGTAATGCTTATGTAAGTACATACCCTCTCAGGGGATTAAGCTATTCTACTGAAAGTACTTTTTAAGATGAGATGCATTGCAAGGGTACTGGTCCGGCGTTCCGTCAGGAAGTTCGAGTTCGTATGCCCCATGAGGCAGGCATCTTGTCACCCTTAAAGGTCCTTCCCAGTTGGGACCAAAAACTCCTTTGGATTTCTCATTTGTCTTTTTCAGCACTAGATCTCCCTTATTGAATCTCCTGAGTCTAACCTTGGAACTGAAGTGCCTTTCAGATTGCTTGTTGTAGGCTGCATTTCTATGCGCTGACTTCAACATGTGCTCTTCTATCAGGTCCAAATCCAATCTCAGGGCCATATCGTTTTCCTCGCTGAAAACTTGAGGTGTTCTAAGACTTGAGATTGGCACTTCTGATAGTATGAGGGCCTCAGTTTCGAATGCCAAATCATATGGGATTTCTCCAGTTGAGTTTCTAGTTGTCGTTCGGTAGGCCCATAGGACGTCAGACAATTCTGATGCCCATTTACTCTGCGTTCTTCCATCTTGGCCTTCAGGATTTTCTTGATGATTTTATTGATTGTCTCCACTTGGCCGTTAGACTGGGGTGATAAGGAGTCGAAAATATTTTTCTTATCTTCCATTTGTCATAGAATTTCCTGACTTTGGATCTGTCAAATTGTTTCCCATTGTCAATGATGATAGCTTGCGAGAGCCCAAACTTGCATATCAGTTTCTTCCAGATGAACTTGATTACCTGAATTTGATCGATTTTGGCGAGGGCTCAACCTCTGCCCACTTGGTGAAATAATCAACTGTCACGATGACGAACTTATTCTCCCTTGAGAAGTGGGTAAAGGGTCAATCAAATCAATGCAGCACTGAGTGAACGACAAGACCTAAATATTGAAGTGAGAAGTTCGGGGGCCTGCAGGATGTTTGGACCACATACCTGACGTTGATGGCACCCTTTAGCATAGACAATGGAATCCTTTATGAGAGTTGACCAAAAGTATCCATGACGAATGACCTTATGCGCGAGGGATCGTCCCTCAGTATGGTTTCCACTCCACAAACTCTTTTATGTATTTCAGGTAAGACTTTCCTTCCCTATTCAGGGGTGATGCATTTCAATAAATGCATGGTGAAACCTCGTCTATGTACTTGATTATTTAGTAACACAAATCGCAATGCTCGCATTTTAATTCGTTGCGCCTCCATGAAGATATGAAGGCGCCTGACTCATATGGCTATTGGGAGTTCCAGTCCTCCTACAAGAGCCTCATACTCGGTCTGATTATTTGTCGCCCTGAAATGGAATCAGACTGCATTCGTGAAGCATTACCCTTCAGGAGACAATCAGGACAACTTCTGCCCTCGAACTTATATTAATTGATAACCCATCAGCGTAGAGCTTCCAAAGGGTGTGATTTACCTTGGTTGGATGCTCGACCACGAAGTCAGCCAAAGCATGAGCTTTAATTGCAGTGCGTGGGGGCATTGGTTAACCCTTACTGAGTTATTTCTAAAGACCATTTAAGTAAACGGCCGCTAGTGTCAGGTCTGTGGAGTGCATGGTTGAGTGGTAAGGTAGTGAGCACCTCCACCTGGTGATAAAAAAAGTAAGGTCTGAGCTTCCTCACGCTCATGACTAGAGCATACACCATTTTTTCCAGAGGGGTGTATCTTATCTCTGCTTCATGTAGTAACTGCACTCAGGGCTGTCTCTGAAGCGGCGAGTTAGAGGTATAGTTTCTCGCCTGGCACTGGTTTGGAGAGGATTTAGGGGTTGGCTAAGTATTCTTTTAGGCAACGAAAACCTTCTTAACTCTCCTTATTTCAGGAGAACTTGTTTTTCTTAATGGTATTGAAGAACGATCTTCTCTTGTCTCCAAGTCTTGATATGAACCTGTTCAGGGAAGGCAAGCACCCAATCAAGCGATGAACTTACTTTATGTTCGATGATTCTGCGAGATCAAGAATAACTTCAATTTTGTCAAGATTGGCATCAATCCCTCTCTGACTGACGATGTATCCCAAGAATTTTCCTGACTCAACCCTGAAATGACACTTCTTTGGATTGAATTTTATGTTGTAGCTTCTTAAGATAGTGAAGGTCTTAGCGAGGTCTCTCAGATGGTCCTCTCTCCTGACAATCTTGACGATGAAATCATCTATGTATACTTCTATGGTCTTTCTAATCTGGTTGGAGAACATCTTGATTACCAGGTGCTTATGCGTTGCCCCTGTATTTTTCAATCCAAAAAACATTCTTTTCCAACTATACATACCCTTTTCAGTAAGGAAAGTTGTGTATTTTACATCTTTTTTTGCCATCGGAATCTGATGGTACCATGCGAAAGCGCCCATGAAGGATCTATTTCGTGCCCCGTAATGTTATCCATCAAGTGGTTGATATGGGGCATTGGGAAGTGATCCTTTGGGTATGCGTCATTCAGGTAAGTGAAATCAATGCACAAACTTCAGGTTCCGTTAGTTTTCTTGACTAGTACCTCATTTAAGATCCACTGGGCTCATCCTTTTCTTATTCGATCAGTTTGTTGTCCAAGAGCTTTCTCACCTCATCAGCTAAAGCCATATATTTTTCAGGGCTGAATTTGTGCCTTTTTTTAGAGACGGGCTTTTTGTTAGGGTCGATCTTCAAGCGATGACACACGTGTTCGGGGCTGATGCCCACCATATCTTGATACGGCCAGTTAAATACATCTACACTAATTTTGAGGAACTCATAATCACCCCCTCAGTTCTGCGGGATTCGAGTCCCTATAAGGACTTCCAGATCAGGGCGAGTAAGGTCGACAGGAATGTGTTCCACGTCCTCAAAAGGCTGCAATTCTCTTTGTCCCATGGGGGTCTTTGATCTCCCCCCGAGGGTCTAGATCTATCAGGACCAATTCGAAACCTATTCTTTGTTCGTTGCCTCATTACTTGTCAGGATGATTTTCCAGAGATAGTTGATCATGACTCTGGTCGTCTATGTTCAGCACACATAAAGAGGATGTTGGGGATTCTGAATATAAATGCAAACAAGGGTAATTTAAACATCTTCTTGCCATATTCTAATCACCCTTAATGATTCCAACAATTCCCTCTAGAAAAGAATACCCTAAAAAGCCGTTGTAGATATTTGGTTGTTCAACAATTACAAAATCCACTGACCTAGTTATCCTACTCTTCTCATCTTTGGTGCAGACCAGCTCCATTGAGAGTTTGATTCTGCTATAGGGGTGACGGCAGTGTCCCCGTATCCTTTCAGGATTGTGTCATAGTGCTTGATGTATCCTGTTAGGTTCCCCATCTGGTCCACCGTAGCTTTAAAAATGATGTTGCAAAAATATCCATTGCCTATCAGGATATGGTCGACTCTCATTCCAAAGATCATTGTTGATATCACCAATGCATCGTTCTTGGGGCAAAGTACCCCCTCCCAGTCCTCATTTGAAAATGAGATCACAACGTTCTTGGTGATAGTTGGTTCAGGGAGGCTGATTAAGTTTACTTCACTGAGGGTTCTAAATCTTCTTTTTCTGGTCGGAAGTCTTTAGAATTGGGGTCAGGCCCTCAACACTCCTCCAGGTCTTACATGTTAACATGCCCCCCTTGTCAAAGTGGGAGTATCTCCTACATGGGGTCATCATCATCATCATCGCCGTCCTCCAACTGAGCGACATTAGTATTCTGTCGCTCTTTTCCCTGACGATTTCCTTCTTCCTGACAGGCCTCCCTTGGGAGTGGCTTCCTGACAAACTCGTCCAACTTTTCCTCCTTAAACAATTTCCATAATTGCTTCAGGAGATCACAACATCGGTTGGTACTATGGCCAGAGTAGTCATGGTAGGTACAGAAATGTCTATAATTTAGGCGCCGAGGTACCTGGCGTATTGACCTGGGCAGCCCTAGTAGGGCTATCCCCTTGATTGCGTTAAAGATGTACATGGGAGTCTAATTCAGTTTCTGAATCAGGTTGACATGTACCTCAGTGTCAAATCTCTTAAATGTGCCTGTGAACTTCACCGCCCCTGTGCTACTTTTATTTTTGGGGAGAGATTCTAGGGTTTATTTACTCCTTCCTTGGATTCACCCAGCCTCTGGACCAGTAGCTTCTGACGGTTGATGAGTTTCCCTACATGCCTCCGACACTCAGTGTAGATCGTAGGGAGATCTTTTGTCAGGCTACGGAACATGGGGGAGTCCCCCCTGAATCCTCCTAGAATTAAGTGAAAGGCTAACTCGTCACTGACTAGCTCACCTCCCAGGATGATCTCATCGGTTCGGTCAATGTATTGTTCGTCAGTTTCATCAGCCAGTTGGCACACTCTTATTAGACGCTGGCAACTCTCAAAATTGTTGATCTTAGCCACAAAGTAGGATACAAAATTTTCTCCAAGCTCAGAGAAACTATGAATTGACCGCGACGGCAGGTTCACGTACCACTTGTGAGCCAATTTACCCAGAGTCAGGGGGAACTGCCTACACTTGGTGGCATTGGAGGCTCCTCACCCTGACATGTATATCCTGTACTTCGAGAGGTAAGTTTCAGGATTCGTCTTTCCTTCATAGAGGGTGCCTGGAAAGGAGTGATCTTTGGTTGTACGGGAGAGGCTTCGAGTTCAAATGACATAGGTTCATTGTCACCGCTTAGACGCTAAAGGTAGCCTCCCTTGATGTCCACCTTACCCTTGACCTCGTCCAATCTCTTTTGCAAGGCCAAGAGCATGGTGTTGGGGATGCTGGTTGCAACCAAGTGCTCCATCACGTGAGCTATGGGATCTTCGAGCGCATATTTAGGGGTATACCCCAGGCCCAACCGTTCAGGGGCCGCCGATATGCGAGATTGATCCCATCGGAGCAGGTCGCTTAGGGGTAGCTCAGGCCACGCCTAATTGAGTTGCTAGGATGCAATTTAGGCGAGGAGTTCCTCAAAGTAGGATATTTTGATGATCTTGTCAGTGAGACGGGCAAAGAGGAGTCGCCCGTCCCTCAATTTCTTCTGACCATGAGGTGATCTAAACATGGTTAGGGTAAAAGTGATTGATCTGCTTAAGAAATGGTGGGTGCCTCCAAGTCGGCTCCTGTATCCAGAACTTGAGCAAAAGGTGGCGCGCGAGGCGCATCTTCCGGTGGAGCTGCGACTATAATGGATTTCACCATGGTTAGGGGAAAACTAGTTGATCCGTTTTAGAAAATGGTGGGTTTTTCTTGTTCGTTTCCCATTGACGATGTCAATTGTTTGTTCCTAGATATTTTCTAGTAGGCTTATTAGGAACGATAATAATAATAAAGAAAATAAATTAATTCGCCAATTTGCTTAGCCACCTGTGTTGGACTATGACTTTAATGTGCTTCGTCTTGTATATATTATGAGCAAAAAATATATTGTAAGTACAAGAGAATAATAATTGCGGCCCTTTCTTCACTAGAGAGAGGACCTATTTATAATGGTCAAACTAACCCTAAGTGTACACGTGTTTCCATGTCGTGTATCTTTTCATGCCCATGTTAGGCCGTGGCCTAAAGATCGTGGGTGGTAAGAAAACTTCTCATGTATAACTTCTTCCTTTAAATATAGGAACAACTGTCTTTGTCCATTATGGTAACTGAATCATAGTAGAGATACGAGATCAAGGTAGGATCTTGTTTCCATAGGACAATTTATCCGCTCAGGTCAGGTCTCTTGTGCCTTCTGGTGGTTTACCTGGCTTTCAGTTTCTTGACTATCCTGGCGCTACTCTTGATTTTGCCTCAGGATCAGTGTTTCCTCATTCCGGCTGCTTGAAGACCTTGACTCAGGGTCACCTAATACTCAATGTGTCTTGAGGCTCGTCAACTTGCCTTACCTTGGGCTCTTTGGACTACGGCCTGATGTAACTTTTTTGGATTTGGGCTGGCCCAATAAGTTCAGAAAGATTTTTTTCAAAATAATTGTCCCCCCAGGTCTTTGCTCAAATTTTTGAGGGAAGAACTGGTTTAGTGGCTTATGCTCATCCTGAAGATAAATTCCCAACCTCAGACACTTTGAATTTTCTTTCAAGCTTCTGGCCTCAGCATTTTTGATGCACTTTCAATCTGATGTTACATTCTTTAATGACATTTTGAAACGTACGTTCGTCGGAAGCTCTGTTTGGTTTGAAGGTTTTGTTCGCTTTACAAGTGGCTCAATTTTATTGGATCTTTTGACTTGTCACATTTGTAACTGTTTCCCACCGTTCACAAAATGAACATCATTTTTCCAATTTTCTGAAACTATAATACCACAATATTTTATACAAAGATATTCCGAGTTATAAGAATAAATATTATATCAAATTATAATGAAAAAATTGTTAAATGAATGTTGTTATATTAAGGAATAGTTTTATATATGATAAACAAAGTTTATAAGATACTGACTCATTTTAATTTGTTATGGTAACTCACTGCACAACATCAGCGAATCCGAACTGAGATTGCTATGCAAGATTTGATCTGAACTGAATTAATTAATCTGAACTGAATCAAGGTCTTTTATGTTTCCCAGAAATTTACATGTTTTTTCACCAGCTATTGCACAAGTTATCGAAGTTAATTAATAAATATAACTCTCACATTTCATGGATGCACCATATCTTAGAAAGTTAAATATAAAAGAAAAGCATTAGACTTGTGCAATTTAAATATAATTTTAAAAAGTTACACCAATTAATACTGAAATTTACACGTATTATTATTAAAAAATATATATATTTTTAGAAATATATTTTTTAATAATAATATGAAATTCATACTTATTATTATTGAAAAATATATTTTTAAAAATAAATTTTTATATAATAATATGTATACCTTTTTAATAGTATTTTATGTAACCTTTGAAAATGCATTTGAGTTGTATTGAGCACTTGACAAATAAGAGACTTACTCAAAAGAAAAATATTTATACGAGGCCATCTCTGAGACCAGTCATTTGTTAATAAAAAATTATTACCTTTAAAAAGTGATAAAGATTTAATAAAAAATGATAGTCAGTTTTAACAAAAATATTGCATTCATTAAGTAATTACATTATAACAACAATCACGAGTTAGAATTATATAATTGAAAATTTTGGTCCACGTATAGACGAGTTGATATTATAAATATATTTATAAGATTTATATAAGATATATATATATATATATATATTTGTAAAATATTAAAATTTACGGTTAAGATAAAAACACTTAAATTATAAGGTCGAGATTTATTCTTAATGTGAGAGTTAATGAGAATAGAGGAAATTCGAAATCGAGCATTCTGGTTGATTTCATAATTTCATCTTTATATAATATTAAGATATTATACGAACATTAAATTTAAATAAAGAATTAAAAAAATTTACAATTAAAATATATATAGTAATTTATTTCAAAGTATGACTACATTTTAAGGGTATATTTCGGAATTCTACTAACAATAAAAAGTAATATTAATTAATCTTTTGAAAAATTAAAAGTTTTGAATATTTGGAAATAAAAAGATTTTATATTAAAGTGAAAAAGTAATATTTTTGGGAAAAAACTACTAGTGAGATAATTATTTTCATGGGTAATTAATTATTCTAAAATGGATTCTAGAGAATTTAAAACCAGATGAAACTTGTTTTGTCAAAATTAATTTCAAACAGTTAATAAAATGGTTACAAACATTATATAATTGATTTTTTTTCAAAAATAAATAATTTTATTTATAAAATAGAATTTGCAACCACCCACTAAATTACTTGTGAAGTATAACAACTCGACAAGAACAATTACATGGTTTTGTTAGATAAAAGATTTTTTACTGTAATTCTTAATAGTATATATGTTTTGAAATTCTAAAAAAAAAAAATTTGTTTATATATTTTTTAATATTTTTATAGTTACGCATATCCGATTGAGATTTTTTAAAATCTACTACTGCACATGTATATTTGACACTCAAAACATATTTTCAGATAAAAAGTTTGTGCGATACAGTTTCATAATATGAGATAAACAAAAAAAAAGATAATGATAGAATTTTAATAGAGTGTGATAATTTTTTAAGAAAATTTATATTCACTTTAACAAAGATATTATTATTTTCTTAAAAACATTGGTGATAGATTTATAATAAAATGTGACAATATATTTTAAGAAAAATAAATTACTTTTATAAAAAATATTATCATTTTTTAAAAATTACTACCTCCGTCCCCTAAAAATTTGCGGTACTTTTTTGGGGGCACGACTTTTAAGAAAAAGTGTAATAAGTAGAATGTGTATGATGGAGATTGTGAGGTAAAGATTTTAAAGGTGGAGATTTAAAGGAATATTTCCATTTTAGGATTGTGCAAATTTTAGTGGGACAAACTAAAAAAGAAAATATGCAAACTTTTGTGGGCGTAGATAGTATTATTTTTTAATTAATAAATAAAATTTTTATGTTAATCTCATATTATGAAATAATTTCACGCAAGATATAGTTTGTTTTTGTTTGTATCTCACTTGATTGAGGGAATGATAAAAGGTGGGGAAATTCCAAAATATCCTCCCAAAATAATTGAAAACCTTTTTTTTTTTTTTTTTGACAGATAAATGGATCTGGCAAACCAATCACTTCCATTCATTACCTTACAATATGACAACACAGCATCCCAATTTAAAATTAAATTAAACAATTAACAATTCTGTCCTCGGTTTATATGCCTAATTGGTTATATTATCTGATAATCAGTGGTTAAGTCCTAAGATAATATAAACAACTACCATTGTACTTAATTATTATAAAGTTCATGGGCTTATTTCTTAAGTTATTTGTTTATTGTCAGAA
Source organism: Prunella vulgaris (assembly GCA_026898435.1). Taxonomy (NCBI): domain Eukaryota; kingdom Viridiplantae; phylum Streptophyta; class Magnoliopsida; order Lamiales; family Lamiaceae; genus Prunella; species Prunella vulgaris. Next base: position 139,413 of record JAPKLY010000063.1, read on the forward strand.
AAGTGTCCTCCCTACTTTTCATCTGTATTTTAAATATTGAAAGGATTGGTTAAATTTCATGACTAAAAATCAATTTTAAGTTAGTCTATGCATGGGTAATTATTAGAATCAATTTAAAAAAATACTTTATTAATTAATCGAAATAACACATTATTTATGAAATGAGACAGTTACAAAAAGGGAGCAATTTCTTTATAGGTTTACTATAAAAAGAGATAAGTGTGCAATTGTTAGAGTATTTATGAGTGTGCACATGGGTGTGCATTTTTTATACACTTACTTCTCTTTGCAATTTAAAAGAAAAGTGTGCCCCTCTTTATTTTTTTCTCTTTACGAAATGTTATAAAATAAATCATACAATTTAGAGTACAGACGAATATAAAAATTAAGCACAAACATAAAATGCAAAGTTTAACCGGTTAAAATTGAATGTGCGAATAACTCAATTGATTAATTAGAGTTCCATTACATAAAACTTTGAGGTCTTGAATTAGAGATACGATAGAGAAAATTTATTTAAAAAAATGTTTAACCGGCTAAAAAATATATAAATATATGACATATGGCAAACAATTTTAACATAAATTTGAACAGATTTAGAAAAGTCTGCCTAACCCTATCAAATTCAAAATTTTCAATCTAGTGCTTTCTTGTTCTTTTTCTCCTCGCAAGAAATATTTTGCATTTATATATCGACTTTTGATGAAGATTAATGTCATTATTGTTTTTAACTATCTTTCTCTTCATTTTTCTCCATGACTGCTTAATGAACAATTTTTCCTAACATAATATTTGATGAATAAACTGCTAATGTTAGGGCATATATGTTTAGGATTAGTCTTGTATGCACCAGTTACACGGTGCAACGTCTCAAGTTCATTTTTTAAAAGTTACAAAAAATACTATTAAAAAGTTACACATATTATTACTGAAAAGTGTATCTTTTATAGTGTAATTTTTCAGTAATAGTTTATGCAACCTTTTAATAATAAATTGTGTAACTTTTTAAAAATGAATTTGAGTTGCACCATGTAACTGGTGCACAGGAGACTTACTCATATGTATATATATTTATTTATGCTTGCAGTTGTTTTCTATTTTTAAGTATCTCAATTTTTATGTTTACGTTTGTAGTCATACATATAAATTTGCTGATATATATGGAGAGAGATTCATACAGATTGATCTTTTAAGTTTAAGAAAAATATACCACCAAATAAACAAAGTGACAATATAAGTACATTATTTTGCACGTAATGAAACATAATTACGCTTTACATTATGAAGTATCAATCAAGAAAAAAAAGAAGTATTATTCTTCAATGTAAGACGTAATATTATTTCATAAAGTGGGATTCTATATTTACATTTATCTCTACCTAGTATTATTAGTATATGTTTGCAAACTCAACATAAAATGTAAAAATACTTTTTTTTTTTTAAAAATAAAAGCACTTAAAACATGTTTTCAACAACTATTTTAAGTACTCATTATTATTTTTGATCAAACAACAATTTTTAGCTTTTAACTTCTACTTAAGCACTTCTACACATTCTCTAATACTCAATATCCTTTTTAGAAGCACTTCTTTTACAAACACATTTTTTTAATCAATTTTTAAAATGAAACATTCTTTTTTTTTCATTTTGCTACTAAAATTACTTACTATTACTTTTACAATTCTAATTAGAGATTGCAAACATGCATATAAGATGTTAATATATTATAAAATTTAAATAGTACTCCCTCCGTATTTCTATAAGTTGCTCGTTGCTTTTGGGCACACGAATTAAGGTAAAAGTGAAAAAATATAAGTGATGTGATGGAAAAAGTGAAAAAGTATAAGTGATGTGATAGAAAAAGTGAAAAAGTATGAGTGATGTGATGGAGAAAAGTAAAAAAATAATGAAAATAGTGTAAAAAGTATTAAAAATAATAATAAAGAAGTGAATAGTAGTTTCCAAAAAAGGTAAAAAAGTAATGAGCAATTTATAGAAAGACGTACGAAAATGGCAACATGAGCAACTTATAGAAATACGGAGGGAGTATACAAATACTAGTTTTGTCTGAATTACTCTAAATGTTAAAGCATATTATCATTACTTCTCGGATGTTTTACTATATATATACACATAACATTTGTTTACTATTGATCTAAAGTTATGTGGCACAGGCGCGGATACATAAATATATGTGGGTGCGACACGATACGACTTCGAGGATACAATTTCTTTAAGAAATTAGTGTGCGTCTATTTATTTATATTTTATTATATATAATATCTAAAAATATATATTTTTAAAAAAATTTATAAATCAATTATAAATTATTTATATTTTTTATCACCTAAAATCTGAGTATATTCAATAATACAATATAATTATGTAAAAAAATATATCAACTCGAGTTACATTAGTTCAATACATAGTAATAAATTCAATCTAAAACGAGTGTCAGACTATCAATATAAATTATACGAAATAATAAAATTCAATTTAAATAATATATTTAATATTTATAAATATGATTCGTGCGGTGGATTCGAGAATCCGTTAGCTGAATTCGCCACGTGGAGAATCCGACATCGAGAATTCAAGAATCTTACCCTTTTAAGGTGCAAGTACAAATCCAATACTGCATTTTAACATTTTTAAAAGAATCAGTGTATCATATCATATATCTAAAATTGTTAATGCATGGCCTGCGAGTTTTAGCGTGCTTATTTTATGAGCGAGATTTTAGCTACCTGATCGTGATAGTGATCTTATTGTTAAGGTAAGATCTTCATTCTTAATTTCCAAGCTATACATGACTTGTTTCTAAAGGGTTGCATCTACAAGAATTGATGTTGTTCATTGGTTCGTCCATATATCTTGTGCTTCCAAATTCCGATTGATTCGACTCTTTGTATTATGTTATGCAAAAACGTTTGAGCTAAAGATGAACTTGTTATCATATTAAAACTATTTTATATGTGTATCTTATATATGTTATTTTATATATATTTTTAATTATTAATTGTATATAATATCAATATATTATAATTAGATATAATATTATTTTTAATTATATTATTTTAATTAAAATATTTTTAATTAAATTATAAAATTAACACATTTGTAATCTTTTTACTATTTATTAACACGAGTACGTACAAACATTTTCTTGATCATTTTAATTCAGATATTTTTAATTAAATTATAAATTAACCATCTTTGTAATATTTTTCACTAGTTATAAATCATTCACACGAACGCATACATGTACACATATTTGGTGATCGTTTTGATTAAAATATTTTCAATAAAATTGTAAAAGAATCATCTTTATAATCTTTTTTTACTATTTATTAGAACATTACATATATACCACATTTCTTGATCATTTTAATTAAACTATTTTTAATAAATTTATTAAAAAATTACCTTTATAATCTTTTTCACTTCACTAGTGCACATGTATACATGTTTTTTTTTTATCATTTTAATTAAAAAAAATTCAGTAGAATTGTAAAATAATAATATTTTAATGTATCTTTTATTTATTTATTTATTAACACGACTATGTATATACACATTTTTTTATCGTTTTAATTAAACTATTTTAAATATATTTATATATATTAAATTAATTTAAAAATAATATTTAAATTAAAAAATAATCATCTTTGTAATCTTATTTTACTAAGACGAGTACTTATAATAATATACATTTCTTGAGTTTTTTAATTAAAATATTTTCACCAAAATTCTAAAATAATCACTTCTTTAATCTTTTTTACTGTTTATTAATATGAGTGCATGTATACGCGTAATTTTCTGATCGTTTTAATTAAATTTTATTGATATTTAAAATTAATAAATTAAAATAAATTATTTTTATAATATTTATATATTAAATTAATTAAAAATTTAAAAAATAGTCAAAACCGCTCTAGACCTTAGAGAGCGGTTTAAAACCATTTTCTAAGTGTTCACTTGTAAAATGGTTTTGAACAGTTCTTTAGGTTTTCACTTAGAGAGCTGTTTAGAACAACTTTAAAAAATAAAAAAAAACTGCTCTCCAAGCTCAATTTTTTAAAAGTTGTTCAAGACAATTCTCTAAGTGAAAATCTAGAGAGTTGTTCAAATAAGAGCTCTCTAAGTAAAGTTTTCCAAGCTTAAATGTGTAGTAGTGTAGGGACTGCATTGTATTGTCTTTTCCTATTTGTAGTTGGTTAGTTAGTTAACAACTAGTTAGTTAGTTTGAAAAATAAGCCCTTGGTTAGAAGTTTAAATCATAAATCATTTCATAACTATCTGACAAAATAGATTTAGTACCAAAATTAACTTTTTATCAAATTTACTCATAAATTTTCTAATAAGATCAAATTTTAGTCCCAAAATTAACTTTTTATCATATTTAGTCACAAATTTTTCGCTAAGATCCAATTTTAGTCCCAAATTAAAGGTGAAAACGATGTTATTTCACTTTTCACCTATAACTTTTCAAGGACATTATATTAGTAGATTTGCCAAAATTTACCAATTTCGATCTTCAAAATGATGGTAAAAAGTTAAATGAGACTAAATCATCTTTTCACGCTCATCCTCATCATACTTTGCAGTAATTTTCAGCTCATCTTCATCCTTTCTGATCATCTTTTTCAAATTTTAGATCCTTTCCGCTACTCACTCAATGGCTTCTTCTTCATTTTCGCTTCCTAGCTTCATCAAGCTACACATTTGTTTTGATCGACAAAATTATTCATTTTGGCGTTCCCAAGTGTTGTCTACAGCTCGTGCCCATGGCTTTGATGATAATATTTTTTTTTTAGTTTATGTTGAGGACGAAAACCATAATTTTTGGTAAGTTAAATGACGAAAACCAAAATTCAAAACTTAAGAGGACGAAATCCAAAATTCAAAACTTAAGAGGACGAAAACAATAATTTTTGGTAAGTTAAAGGACGAAAATCAAAATTAAAAACTTTAGAGGATGAAAACCAAAGTCAATCAAACGTAGAGGATAAAAAAGTGTATTTTTCCTTGTTTTAATTTTATTTTATTATAATTAAGGGTTTGCAGAATTTGAGAGAGAGAGAGAGAGAGAGAGAGAAAGAAACAGACCTAATTGGGAACGACTTAGTCGCCATCTAGTCGGTCTAATCGCTACCTAATAGGTGTCTAGTCGGTCTAGCTAGTCGCCTCCTGATAGGCTCTAGACAGTGACTACTAACCTCGAAATATATTTTTAGCGATTTGGTGTAAATCGGGTCGACCAAGAGCTAACTAGTGACTAGCCGACCAAGTCGACTGTCTTTTAGAACAATGGTATGAAGGACACTTTACCAGGTTCAGATGTTAGTTCTCTTCTGAAATAATTTAGCAGAAGTCAGCTTAAGCTTAGAAGTAAGCTAATTCAACTGTGATAGAAATCTTTTAGGCTTCAATTGGTCTTCATGTCTTTAATTTTATACTCAACTTATACAGGTTAACTTCCCCCTTAACTTGTACTTCTAGAAGAGCTACTCTAGACACACTTCTAGACACACTAATAAGTCCAACTGGTCTTTTACTAAGGGCTCGTTTGATAGGGAAGATGAGAAAAGGGGATGAGATAAGGAGAGAAAAGAAAATGGATGGGACCCCCAAGATAAAGTGAGAAAAAGTTTTTAATATGTTGTTTGGCAGTATGTAACTAAAATTGTATGAATTTGAATCATTTGTTTGGTAGTGAATATGAATCATCATCTTCCCCACTCATAACTCCCATAACCAATCCATATTACCGACGCAACCATTACACCCAGTAATCCAAAATTAAAAAAAATGTAATTCAAACAGCCATGGCCGACTGAAGTAATATAATCGTTGGGATTAAATTCGCCCAATCGAAGCTGGAAAATTGAAGTTGATGAGGCTATGGTGGAAAGCCAAGCAGATTCACAGGGAGCTTTAAGTCTTGAGAGGAAGCATCCCATGTTTCCAAAGTAGGTACTTAATAAGAAACAACATATGCAACTCTCAGAAACATCTCTTCCTGCATATGGAAGTGCTGTGAGTAGTTATTCCCCTTTCCCTGCCGCTAATGCTGCAACTTCAACACCTATGCGACCACAATCTCATGATCCCCAGATGAGGCAGCCTCCATCTCATCTGAATATAGGTGTTAATCACCTGGGGCGGGGCCCACACCCAGGGCCATGAATATGACAAATCAACGGGCGCTTTGACCGGAATTAAATTCGCCCAATCGAAGCTGGAAAATTGAAGACGGTGAGGCTATGGTTGGGGATTCGACGGGCTCTATCCGGAATTAAATTCGTCCAATCAAAGCTAAAAAATTGAAAACGACAGGCTCTGGCCATAATTAAGTTCCACCAGCGAAGCTCTGGGTTGGGGTTCGACGGTGAGATGCGCGTCAGGTTGAGAGGCTTGAACGGAGAGGATTCCAGTGAAATTGTCGGCGCGGTGGGAATGATTGTTGAATTTTGATTTGGGTGGAGGTCGTGAAAATATATCGGATGGGGAGAGACCAGGTTTTGTTTCAGAGCGTGAAGAACAAATTGTAGGAAATGCAGGAAAAAGGAGACTGACCGTGAAAATGATAAGGCAGCCAAGAAACCTTTTCTGGCATTTGGTAGGCCTGAAACAATTTTTTTTTCCAGGGGCTTTTCTGACCTACCAAACGCGTCTAAGTTGTTCTAACATACACAATTTCTAATTATATGTAATTTGATTTAAATCAATACTTAATTAAATATCCCTACCTTTTACTGTTTTTTGGTTCATTTTTATTTATCTTTATGTTAATTTGTAAATAATAGTTATGTTGTGAATTCGAGTTCACAAGAACCTTTTTTTTTTCAAGTATCATTGTTATATATATACATATTAACACTGTTATGCACAATTATTATCATTGTTTAAAAGAGATTTGATTTTTAACAATAGTAGTGTATATACATAGCAATATGATTAGATGATTGCATGGAATTACTGATACCATTATATACATATTTTTGGTACCATAACATTTTAAGCTATGGAATATTATAACACCAATAAATATATATTAATATAAAATTCATATTATAAAATAAATTCAACCTAAAATTTATATAATATTAGAAAAAAATCGTATAATTAATTCACATTGACGTGAAATATTCCCATTTGTAAAATGTAGAAGTTGGTGAGAGGAGGGTGGGGCCGCTCAAGCGATGAAAGTCGCCACTAATATGTATTGGTCGGCTTCTAATTTTTGGTTAATTATTCCCTAATTTTTAAGGCGGCTCAAAAAACTCAACTACTCCCTCCGTCCCAGATGAACTTGCAGGTTTTCCTTTTCGGGACGTCCCAAAGGAACTTGCAAGGCTAAAAATGGAAATCCTTTTATAAACTTCACCCTCACAATATCTACATATTTACACAAAATGCCACTACTTTTATACTTTTTGGGCCCACATTACACTAAATCCAACTAACTTCTTTACTTTTTACATAAAAATTTACCAAATTAACCCTCAAAACACTATTTTTTTTACTTTATTCCTTTTTTTCCTTAATTTGTGTGCCCTCCACCCCTGCAAGTTGCTCCGGGACGGAGGGAGTATATATTATTAATAGAATATCCTTAATTAATTAATTAATTAAGCCATGCACTCTTTAATCATTTAAACTCCTCCTCCTCCTCCCACCATAAATACCAAACCCCTCCCCACTCACTCTCACCACTACAATCCCCTTTCCTTCTAAAACAAATTCTCTCTCTCTCTCTCTAATAATAATGACGAAAGACGTCGAAGCTTACGCCGCCAAGGACTACCACGATCCGCCACCGGCGCCGTTGCTTGATTTAGATGAGCTGACAAAGTGGTCATTTTACAGGGCCTTGATTGCCGAATTCATCGCCACTCTCCTCTTCTTGTATGTGACTGTGTTGACGGTTATTGGGTACAAGAGCCAGACCGACATCGCTCACGGCGGCGATCAGTGCGGCGGAGTCGGCATTCTCGGCATCGCGTGGGCCTTCGGCGGCATGATCTTCATACTTGTTTACTGCACCGCCGGAATATCCGGTCAGTACTACTTTTACGTACCTCAAATTAATTACTTAACGTGTTTAAATAATAAATATATAAATTAATTAGAAAAGATGATGATTATCAGGTGGGCACATCAACCCGGCGGTGACATTTGGCTTGTTTTTGGGGAGAAAGGTGTCACTGATAAGAGCGGTGATGTACATGGTGGCACAGTGCTTGGGAGCAGTCTGCGGCGTGGGGTTGGTCAAGGCTTTCCAGAAGTCATACTATAACAGGTACGGCGGCGGCGCCAACCAGCTCGCCGACGGATACAACACCGGCGTCGGCTTAGGCGCCGAGATCATCGGAACCTTCGTTTTGGTCTACACTGTTTTCTCTGCAACTGATCCCAAGAGAAATGCCAGAGACTCTCATGTCCCTGTAAGTAGCTAGCTAGCTACAATATCATATCATATCTTCTTTTTTTTTTATTTAGGTATCTCAGTCAGACGAAAATTTAATTTTTACTCAATTAAAGTAACTAAAATGTATTCATAATTAAAGTTTATTTCGTCAAAAGATGATTAATTAAACTTAATAATGAATGGCATACATACATGATTTATTGAGTAACTTTTCGAAACACCAAGAGCCACTGCAACTTTTAATTAAAAATAATTCAGCCAAACTTTACTTTTGATAAAAAATATTAATTGTATAGTAAAATAACACTAATATTGTTTATCCTAAGAATTTCTTCTTACGAATTCATACCTGTTATATATATTTATTTTAAATTTTTAAAAGAATAAATCCAATTAAGTTTAAAATATATACATAAATTGAACGACATAGTTATTAACATATATCCTACCTCAACACCACACTCACACATAAATGATTATTTTTACCTCATGTATCGATAATATAAGTTGGTTAAATCTTTTACATACATAAAGGATATATATATATATATAATTTACAATCAAATGACATAATTAAATACTTATTTTTCATTCATTATAATTATATTAAAAATGTACGTAGGTGTTGGCTCCACTTCCCATCGGATTCGCAGTGTTCATGGTTCACTTGGCTACCATTCCGATCACCGGAACGGGCATCAACCCTGCTCGGAGTTTTGGTGCCGCCGTCATCTACAACAAAGACAAGGCCTGGGATGATCAGGTAATTTTTAATTCGATCATATTTTATATATAAACACTATACAGTTAAGTTAAATAATTCATATAAACAAATTAATTTATCGCTTAATTAATTATATGCACATATATATATATTTATAAATTACTAATTAGTTTGAAAATAAATGTGCAGTGGATATTCTGGGTTGGACCTTTCATCGGAGCTGCGATAGCTGCGTTTTACCACCAATTCATCCTGAGGGCATCAGCCATTAAAGCTCTCGCCTCTTTCAGGAGCAATGCTTAATTAAATGAAGACTAGAAGGGCATAAGTGGAAGATCATCAAAATTCTGATCTCCAATTGTTTTCCATGTGTTGAATTGTTTCTCCTAATTTTTATTTTCCGCACCCCCTTAAATGAATGTGTGTTTTTTCATCATCCATCATATTCACATAATTTGAGGAAATGCGTGCTTTGGCTATTTATTCTTGCCATCGTTCGTACGTATCTACAACTATTTTCAGCATATGTGCACAAAATAAAATTGTTTAAAATAATAATAAAAAGGGGGAAACACAAAGTGGTCTAAAACAACAAAGGAAATTAAAGGCGGGTCAGCATTACTTTTACATAAAACAACCAGGTCAAAATTAAGCAAAAAGTAAGCAGCTGGTGAGTAAACGTTAATAAGGTGAAAAGGCAAACCGAACAGTACTCAAAGCCTACGACACCCTATATTACAATAGACGTTTCTAAAAAAACCTTGATTCGACTGTGGGGGTCATATACAGAATACAAATTCATTTGAAACCGTCGGTTTCTTAAAATCGAGATTCACGACAGAAAAAAATTGCTGAGGATTTTTCACTATGGGGCTGGGTGAGTATTCGAGAGGGTAGAGAGAAAGGTGAACATGTGCAAGTCCGTTGCAGTCAATCGGACTGGTAAGTTTGCTATATTGCATTTTTTTTTTAAATTGTGTATGTAAGTATTATGAGTTTCTTGTGCCCTAGAATGATGTCGAACAGATTTTGTATTGTTCCGAGACGACGTTTGTGGTTTATTGATTAGGTTTCTTCAATATTTGGGTGCCATGTTCAAACGACGAATGTGTGAAAAAAAATGAACTTTTAAGGTCTCATGTGTGTGATTTATTTTTGTGTGCTGTGGTGATAATAAAATAATTCTGGTACAAAACACTAAGAAAGCATATATGAATAGCGCAATGGTAGTTGCTACTGCACTGGTGTCTATTTGCATTTCTGTATAGTTGCTACTGCACTAGTAAATCGGACTGGTAAGTTTGCTATATTTCACTTTTTTATTTTTGTGGTTTTTGAATTTGTGCATGCAAGTATTCTGAGTTTCCTGTGCCCTAGATGGTGTCGAACACATTTTGTACCCATTTCCAGTGTATTGTTCCGAGAGGACGTTTGTGGTTTATTGATTAGGTTAACTGATGATATTTGGGTGCCATGTTCAAACGACGAATGTGTGGAAAAAAGAACTTTTAAGGTCTCATGTGTGGAATTTATTTGTGTGTACTGTGGTGATAACATATTAATTTCCATACAAAACACTAAGTAGCATATATGAATAGCACAGTGGTTGTAACGCCCAGCTTAAATAAATTCAAGTTATGGTTTTTAAGTCGCAGTTGAGGTATAAATTAAATTGTGTGTCGGTTTAAGAGATTGTGCTAGGACATCATTTAAGTTGCTAAGTTGGTCTTAGTATTTGGGAATTTAAATTTAAGCCTTGAACTTTA
>JAPKLY010000063.1:155336-182934 GCA_026898435.1 Prunella vulgaris
CTTTTATTTCAAGAGGAAAATTTAGTCTCGCCCAAAAATGTTTTTCTGAATCGATTTTATTTTATAAATTAAGTCTTCCGCTTGCTAGTAATTGTATGAAAATTCGGGGCGTGACAGTGGTAGTTGCTACTACACCGGTGTCTAGTTGCCAATGATTCGTTAGTGATTCTCATGTTTATTGCATGAGCTGATGCAGACGAAGTGAAGAGGGATCATGGGTAAGTCAAGAAAACGTGACTTAGAAGATGATGATTCCGATAGTGGGGGCCCGAGACACAGCTGCAGAAGGGATAAGCGGAAAGGTAAACAAGGTATGCTGAAACTGTCTCTTAAACAACATATTTCACGATTGACTGAAAAATATAGATTATTCAGTTTGTTTGAGTGCGTCGTAGATTCTGGGTGAAGTAATTACTGTAATGCATGATGCCCAATGCCGGATAGAATAGACGTAAGTGTTGTAGTGCCCTAACCTGCAATCATATTATCACACGAGTATATGATAGATAACTGATTATATGGTGCATAAGAAAAATGTAGGTTAACTGGTTAAGTCAGCAATGGGCAGAAAAATATACACTTTCTCATTGAATAATGCATATCACATGATAATGGGGGTGTAGTAAACTACGCATGCTACTGTCAATTGTTTCGGTTGGCTTATTATGCAAATATAACTTATGGTTTTATGCAGTTAAGGAAGCAATTCAGGATCAAGGAAGGGGCAGGCGTGGAAATAAAAGAGGTATACATAGAAACTGTGAGTTTACATAAATGTTGCAATTGGTGGTGTGTACACGAATTTCTAAATGGGGCGATTGTTTGATGTATATTTTTTTTGAGTACATGACGATGCCTAAAAGCTATTTAGAGGGCTACATTATAATGCATAAAACCATACAGAGGGTCTGTGCGTTCAACACATTATTTTTGGGATACCACATATGGATCGTTTGCAGTTTCATTACTAGGAACTGTGCACCGATGATTTAATCACCCAAATAGCACACAGTATATTGCACTGATACCCACATAGTACATAGTATATTGAAGTGATGCCCATTGAAAATTTATAGACGTACATTTATTTGTAGCATTGATTAATATAATGTATTTTCGCAGGAAAACAAGCATCGACATCAACAAGCGAATCGTCCGGATGAAGCATAGGTAATATTTGTTGAATTCTATAGGAAAAAATACTTCAATATATCTTAATGCCATTGTAGGTGAATTGCTTAATATGTTTGGGTGGTAATTTTTTTATGCAGATCAATGGCGTGGTGTGCGTGCTAATCAGCGCAACATAAAATGCACAAGGCTGCAAAAGCGTGGGGAAGGTCATGATGGGGGTGACCGGAGCCAGAGTAAGGGTGCGATGAATGAGATACTTGATGCGTCAACGTTTGACTGGAGCAGTAGTGAGAAAGTGCCACAAAACTTTTATGGTAAGTTTGTAAACATACGCATGATAATAATTAAATGCGAATAAAATTTCCATTTACAAAATGATGGTAGTTCAGTTAACTAACAATGGACATCAATTGTGTAGGATCATTGGCCTTACAAGATGGCGTGACTCATTTTTGAAGTAATCTCATAAAAATGGTTAGGGAGGTAAAGAACCTGCGACTAAATGAGAGGCATTTGAACGAGCTAAGAAAAACACCATTTTGGCTGCTTACCAATGCAATATTAAATGTGGATTACAAGCTGCATAGAGATAGGTGGTGGAAACATGAGGAGAACTTGAACAAGGTGATGACTACATTTGACTCCCCGTCTGGAACTTTCATTATCGAAGGACAGCAGATGCACATAACCAGTTTTGGACGTGAGTCTAATATTCGGCGTGACTGGGGGCGAGAAAACTATCTGACTGCAGTCAAACGAGTACTGCATCCTTCCCTAGGTTCATAGGTGTTTTGGTGATGAGCTGAAGGAAGGTGAGGGCGGTTATTTAGTGTTTAAGAAACAAGTGTTTGATAGGCTGGCAGTTGTAGTTAGGATGACGTATGAGGAGTGTTATGCCGATGTTGCACAGTTGATGTATCTATACTTGATGTATGGAAGGAAAAGTTAGTATGCTTAATGTATGGAAGGAAAAGTGAATATTAGAATGCTTAATGTATGGAAGGAAAAGTGTGCGGCTGAAGAACCTACAGGACAGGAGACGGACACATGTTTTGTGAATGAGACGGACAAACCATCCCAGTCAGAATATGACATAAGTGTGTATGCAACTGTAGACCTGCGAGATGCTTCAGATGCAACTGGGCAGAAGAAATCAACAGCGGCAACTGGTGTGGCATCATCTTCGAAGAAAGTTATGATTGATGACCATGATAATGCCACGAACCAACTGAACAAGAACAGCCTGGAGGACGAGATGGATGTAGCTGAAACCCAAGAAATTGCAGAAATACCGGCTGGCAATGAAAATGATGTTACTACGACTGGTGCTATCAATGATCACGATGGTGAAATGGCTGATATCGAGGAGAGAGAACAAAATGTAGACAATGAATTTCATGAAGAGGCAAGTGATGAGGTTGCTGAAGCTGGTGCGTCATCATCAGGTTCAAATGCAACTGGTTAGAAGAAATCAACAACAGCACCTGCTGTAACTCATCTTTGAAGAAAGTCAGAACTGATGACCATGATAATGCCACAAACCAACTGAACAAGGACAGCCAGAAGGACAAGATGGAGGTAGTTGAAACCCAAGAAATTGCAGAAATGCCGGCTGGCAATGAAAATGATGTTACAACGACAGGTGCCCTCAATGAACGCGGCGGTGAATGGCTGATGTCGAGGAGAGAGAACAAGATGTAGACAATGATTTTCATGAAGAGGCAAGTGATGAGAGGGCTGAAGCTGAATTGGATACAAATGTGGTTGCGACCATAGATGGTGGACCAAGCAAAAATTTGGATGAGGGAGCGTTGTTGGGGGAAGGAACATCTGGAGTAGGTGATGCTGATCCTCCTAGGGGTGAGTCTGTTTTGAGGGTGTGTGTGTGTATGAGAACACCGTTCTAATAAAAGAGATTGAGAGGCTCAAAACAGAGTTGTGTGACTGCAAGAACATCATAGCTGAGAAGGATGCTTAGATTGTGAGGATAAAGGGAAATATCGTGGATGAGCTTCGAATTTCCAATAATGCTGACAATGTGCATCATGTTGACCACAATGAAGAAATTGAATGACTGCGGCTCGAGGTTAATAGTCTTAAAGAAAGGCTGGAGGATATTGCTTCGCCGTCCATGACGCAAATCATAGAAAGTGAAGAAAATCTGGGCATGACAACATTGGTGGAGAAGCTCAGCATATCGGAAAAGGCAATGGCGAAACTTACTGCAGAGAATTCAACGCTCATTAAGAGACTTGAGTACGCAGATGCAGGGGATAGTACAACGACACCAGGACAAAATGAAGGTAAGACGAAAAGCATTGTGGAGATGAGTACAGTGGCACGTGTTGTGAAAACAATAACAGAAAAAAATAGTAGAAAACCTGTTGATATATCACCACAAATGGATATAGAAGATATGATTGCAACGCACGAGGGCAAGAAGGCGATGAAAGGTGTGAGATGGGGTGATAGATACCTAGCAGTAAAAAAAATAACTCAGCATATCAGGACAATGATATATGAACTATGGGCGGGAGCAGTACCAGGGTAAGAAATATATATATCCTTAGTGTCATATAATCATTTTTCTCAATTCTTGCCATAACATGTGCCATGTTCATTCTGATTACAACAAGAGTATATATTATGTTAATAATATTTTTTGATAAATTTCCTTCAACTGATTGCAAAGGACTGGAAACCAAGCAAGCATTTAGAGTTCACCGGATGCACTGTGCGTTGTTGATATGAATAATGTCATAGCTGTTCTACATCACGAATGTGTGTCAAATGGGGTACGTATGCATTATTGTTTACCTATGTTATCAGAAGTTTGTTCTTCATAAATGTATTGACTGGGTATAATTTTCTGTTTGGCTAAAGGTTGTTGATTCATGGGGGGTGCAACTTCATCAGGTGTACAAGGATAGCGAAGAGGCAGAGCATAACATTATTTTCTCTTCGGTTTGTTGTGTATGATCCTAGAACAACACTGTTCACTAGTCATTGCTGTCTACTGGTCATAGATAGAAGCGATAACATGTGCTAACATATTTCTTGTCCACATGATCTTCTTGGGAGGGTGGACGATAGGGCTAGCAAGAATCTTGAGCGGATGGTCATGGATCGAATTAGAAAAGCTGGCTACTTTGATGTTCTGATGTTCCCCATATTAACAGATTTCCACTGGACGCTACTAAAAATGTACCTAAAAGGAAATCAGTGGGTGCTTTACAATCCAATTAGGCCCCGATGGGGATCAGGAAAAGATATACATCTCGAAAGAGCTGAACGCATAGTAAGTAGAATAATCAAGTACATATATAGTATTATTATTAAGTGCACTGAGTCAGTTGTAAAAAATGTATGGTGTAGTCGTAATGGGAATGCAATGTGCATGTTACGTTTGTGGTGAAGGTACTGCAAGCGTGCGGACATCAACTGATAAAAAGAAGAGATACAAGGCCAATATTGGGCACGTGCCCTGAACAACAAGCAAATTCTGTGGACTGTGGGGTTATTGTGTGCTATCTCATGGAGAAGGAGTTTAAACTGAAAGAGTTTAGAAAGAAGGAATTCTCAGAAAATGGTGCGGGTGATTATAGAAAGAAGATGGTTGAGTGGTTCATGGATCATAAGAAAAACTGAATTTGTTGTTGGTGGAAAGTGAAGTACATTTAATGTTTCTGGAAGTAGTTCACTTATTTGGAGTATATATGATTCCTACTTATAGTATTGCATGATGCATCTAATTTATTAGGTGATATGACACAATGAAGTATTTTGATGGAGAGTGAATTATGTGTGGTGAATGTGAAATGTGGGTAGTGAAGTTGAAATTTCTTTTGGTATTTTGGTATACATTGGAGTGTGTATTTTGTAGTGTTTTTTTTTTTTAAAGGACATAAACCATAGTGAAGCAGAGCATGCGTAACACATAAGAGCATGCATATTACCACATAAGAAAAAACAGGGCCACTATGGTGTAGATGTCTATCCATGGGAAAATGCTAACCAAACCATTCAAGAGATGTTGGATCGTCCCTTGCCTTTCTTGCCATTTCATGCCCCGCAACATTACTCGTTCTCGGGGTAAAGAACACCGCACGTAATAGTCCCTCACGTATCGCCTTCCGCAAAAATGGCATGGTTTCCTTTTCAAAGCTTAGACATTCTGCATCGCTCCTAATACACTCCACCGCCTCAATGCAATCAAGGAACAGATACACGCCTGAGAGACGAAGCTCTAGACACTTCTCAAGGCCTATCCTAGCTGTCTGAAGTTCCGCTGCCAATACTGAGTTCTTCGGCTTAATCTTTTGTCCTCCATCGGCCAGCAATGTACCATCCTAACTTAGAATACAATAGCCTACAGCAGCTTCGCAACTCTCAGGTTCCACACTGGCATCCACAAAAATGGAGTGTCCCCCATCCGTCCCATTCCCGGCTGAGTGCTTCAGTAGCTTGCATTTTTTAATTTGAATATCTTGCAACGCCTTCGAAGCATGTCTAAACTGGTTAAGAAATGTTAGTGCCCAATCTGCAGGGATAAATCGAGTACCACCTTCCTCGATAATGACGCTTTCCAGGTGCGCATCGTGTTTAACTTCACACCTCCCTTTCCAAACTCCCCATGCCACCATAAGGATCTCCTCACACTGCATATGATTTTAATTTGGGCCCAAATGTTTCTTTCCTCATTACCGTGTAGGCGGTTACTGCGGTTGTGAGCGATGCAACTGGGTGAAATCCGGCGATGAGGTAGGTTGCATACGTGACTGTGGTGTTGGGCCGGCGACTTGATTGAACGACGATTGTGGGTAGGAACAGGGCAGGCTTACGGATTCCAGACGGTGTGGGAAAAGAGGACAACTTCCGGTGAAGTAGAGAGTAGGCTGTGTGTTAGTGTCACGATTCCGAATCGGCGACGAGGAAGAGCGTGGTTTCGGCGAAGGACCGATGGCGAGGCTGGCGCAGAATAGAACAGGTTTGAGACAGAGGCGATGAAGGTAGGAGAATTGCAACGTCCTTTCCGGTGTACTATAGGACGATGAATGCGGTAATTTCAGAGGCGGAACAGGTATGGGTGCAGTCAGCGTTAGCGGCGAGGAGGAGTGTTTCTTCAAATCGGCGGTTTTCAGCGGTTGCGACTCAGATTTGGGTGCGAGTGGCAGAGAACAGCTAGAGTGGTTGCAATTAGCGAATGGATCCACTACCATTCCCAATGGATTCGTAGAGAATGTCCTTGTGAAGATTGAAAGCTTCATCATTCCAGCGGATTTCTATATTCTTGACATGGACGAGGATAAGGATATCCCTCTCATCTTAGGAAGACCCTTCCTAGCCACCGCAAGGGCAGTTATTGACGTCCACAAAGGAAAGCTTACCTTGAAGCTCAACGATGAAGAGCTACACTTTTCTATTCAAGATGTAATGAAGCACCCTATGGAGAATGCTTCATGCCAAGCTATTGATGTTGTTGAGCATTGTATCCAAGAGGCTTTTGAGAATGCTAAAACTCCTTTCTTTACTAGTAGCTATGATATTCCTAATTATAATGATGTTGATGTTGATGATATTGATGATGATCTTGATTGTAGGAATGGAGAAGCTCTCATGGAAATCAAAGTAGGGGAGAGCTCGTCTAAGCAAGAGGATGTGGAAAGCAAAGACAAGAAAGAAGAAATGAATAGTGCCGACCATGTCAAGTATGCCTTCCTTGAGAAGAATGAAGGATGTTCGGTAATAGTCTATTCCTCTTTAAGTGTTGATGAACTTGATAAATTGTTAGTAGTCTTTAGGAAGCATAAGTCGGCATTAGGGTGGACCGTTGATGATCTTAAGGGCATGAATCCCTCACTTTGCATGCATAGAGTACGGTTAGAAGAGAATTGCAAACCACTTGTGCAACCTCAAAGACGAGTTAACCTTATTATTCAAGAAGTGATTAAGAAAGAGGTGCTTAAGTTGCTTGGTGCTAATATGATGTTTCCTATAAGTGATAGCCCTTGGGTGTCACCATTACACATTGTATCTAAGAAAGAGGTGCCACTAGAGTAGCAACGGGATGGCGTGTATGTGTAGACTATAGGGAGCTAAACAAAATAACATGCAAAGATCACTTTCCTTTACCTTTTATGGATCAAATGCTTGATCGTTTATGTGGTTATAGCTACTATTGTTTTCTTGATGGTTACTCTGACTACAATCAAATCATGATTGCACCGGAGGACCAAGAGAAGACAACCTTCACTTGTGCATATGGTACATTCGCTTGGAGACGCATGCCCTTTAAGCTATGCAATGCTCCGACGACCTTTCAAAGGTTAATGATGTCTATTTTTCATGGATTGATTGAACACATTATGTAGGTTTTCATGGATTATTTTAGTGTGTTTGGTGATTCATATGATATTTGTTTATCTAACCTTGCAAGAGTGTTGATTAGATGTGAAGAGGCTAACTTGGTGCTTAATTGGGAGAAATGTCACTTCATGGTAAAGGAAGGTATTGTTTTAGGGAATCATATCCCTTCCAAGAGCTTACAAGTGGATCGAGCAAAGGTAGTGGTTATTGAGAAGTTGCCTCCACCCATCAACGAGAAGGGAGTAAGATCGTTTTTGGGTCATGCGGGTTTTTATCGTAGATTTATAAAGGATTTCTCTAGATTACTTGAGAAAGATATGCCTTTCAAGTTTGATAATGCTTGTTTAACATCTTTTAGGTTGCTAAAGGAGGCATTGGTGAGCGCACCCATCCTTATCACACCCGATTGGAAGAAAGCGTTTGTTCTCATATGTGATGCGAGTGACTATGCGATGGGGGTGGTGATAGGCCAACTTCGTGAGAAGAAATTCCATGCCATCTACTATGCATCTAAGACCTTCTCGTCTACCCAATTGAAAAACACGACAACCGAGAGGGAACTTCTAGCTATTGTTTATGCGGTGGAAAAGCTTTGCCCCTACCTTGTGGGGACGAAGACCGTTGTCTATACAGATCACTCGACTATTAAGTTCTTGATGACGAAGAAAGATTCCAAGCATCGGTTGATACGATGGGTGCTATTTTTTTAAGAGTTCGATCTAGTGATCCGTGATAAGAAAAGAAGAGAGAACGTCATAGCCGACCACTTGTCGTGACTTATACGAGGGGATGATGCAAGATAAGAGAAGGAGGAAATATGTGAGAGTTTTCCAGATGAGAAGCTATTTAGATTTGAGGGTGCTAGCATATGGAAGATGGAGGATGAAGCCGGACTTTGCAAACTTCTTGGCTAGTGGAGCTATACCTTATGGGATGAATTCGAATGCTAGGAAGAGATTCTACAAGGAAGTTCGCAACTACATTTGGGATGAACCTTACTTATACCGGAGAGAAGTTGATTCTATCATTAGGAGATGCATCCCAAATGAGGAGATTGAGAGTGTGATGACCTATTGCCATTCATTACCTTGTGGGGGTCACTTTGGTGCAACCAAGACAGCCGCAAAGGTACTCCAATCGGGCTTCTATTGGCCTTCAATCTTTAAAGATTACCATATATTTGTTTCTAAGTGTGATCGTTGTCAAAGAGTGGGAGGTTTGTCAAGAAGAGATGAGATGCCCTTGAATATTTTCCAAGAGGTAGAAGTATTTGATGTTTGGGGCATAGATTTCATGGGACCCTTCCCACCTTCTCATGGATATGTGTACATCCTTTTGGCGGTTGATTATGTTTCGAAGTGGGTGGAAGCAATCCCCACTAAGGTGAATGATTCTAGAGTGGTTATGGAGTTCTTGAGGAAGAACATCTTTGCTAGGTTTGGTGTTCCTAGATCCTTAATTAGTGATGGGGGTACTCACTTTGTTAATAAGGTGTTGGCGAACATTCTTGTGAAGTATGATGTCAAGCATAAGGTGTCAACAGCCTACCACCCTCAAACTAATGGATTGGCGGAGGTTTCTAATCGCCAAATCAAGCTCATCCTTTAGAAGATCGTGAGTGCAAATAGGAAAGATTGGGCTTTGAAGTTAGACAATGCACTTTGGGCTTATCGTACGGCTTTCAAGAATCCCTTGAACTTATCTCCATACCAAATTATCTATGGGAAGCCTTGCCACTTGCCCGTTGAACTAGAGCACAAGGCATATTGGGCTACCAAGAAGTTGAACTTTAATGAGACATTGTGTGGGGAGAAGAGGCTTTTTCAATTACATAAGTTAGATGAGTTTAGGGATGAAGCATATGAAAATGCAAAGATCTTCAAGGAGAAGACAAAGAAATGGCATGACGCCAACATCAAGGAAAAGTCTTTCAAGTTGTTTGATCAAGTTCTCCTATTTAACTCGAGGCTTAAGTTGTTCCCCGGAAAATTGAAGTCCAAGTGGAGTTTGATGTCTTAATCAAGCCTAAGACTCTAACAAGTGTCTAGATCTCTCTAACAACACAAGCTAAAGGGTCTATCAAGTGTCTAGATCTCTCTACAACACCCAATACACCATTTGAGAGGTCTTAGCTTCTAAGCAATTCTCAATGACATAAAAGCATTAATACAAACACTTGGCATGCACAAAATTTAATTAAGAGATTTCATGAATTAACTCAATTCTCATGTGTTGCTAACTCACATAAGCTCAAAACATACAATTGATTACACCAAGCATTCAAATAAATCATCAAACTAGAGAATTAATCCATCAATATCACTTAATCATGCATAGGATTAATAGAACATTAAACTACAACATAGTGATCATACACCAATGCAACTAGAAGATTAGCCCATGGCTAATTGGGTATGTAAAACAACAATTAAGAATATAAATATCATTATTAAGTGACAGTGTTGGTGCGTGTGATTGAAAATGTTTTAGAGAAGTGTTGTTAAAAATGTCGACAACATAAATGACAACACTACACAGCGGAAGACTTAAACGCACACTTTTGCAAAGGGATATCAAAATTTTCATATGCTATACAAAATGTATAGACTATGCTGCCTCACTAGTAGAGAAACTTCACTATAACTTGTAGTGACACAAATACAAGGTTTACACAAGAAACTAAAATTCAAGGCCGCGCAAGACCTACACAAGATCACACAAGGATCTAAACAAGACCTATAAGAATAGACCTAAACATAACCTAACACGTCTACGTTCAGCCGAACGGATTGTTAGATCAAACAATGAATGTTGTGAACAATGCAGAGACTAATGTTCCCAACATTCTGATGAACCGTGTATAACCTAGAATCTAGTGAATGACACATGATCCGTTCAACTCTGAATTATACTTTTCGATCATACTTTGAAATGATGAAGTGGTGCTCTATTTATAGAGGTAGATAATTAGCTCTCCACTCCATAGTGAAGCCAAGTAGTGGGCTTCAAAATAATCGCCCATAATGATAACTTCCAAGTTAGTGGATATCTCTCTACTCAAGCAATGGAACCGCCTGACGTTCTAGAACCTTCTGGGACCTTCACGTCTTCAACTTCCATGCGTAGACAAATAATATAACATGGAAAAAATCATTAGGAAAGTTAGTAGAAAGGGCGAATTCTGATGTTGTCTAAAATGATGGCAACACATTGCATAACATTTTTTCAACATCAACAATCTCCCCCAATTTGGCATTTCTACTACAACACACTGATGTTGATCATAATCAAATAAATTTGATTAGAGTTGATCAGAGTTATGTGTACGAAATGATAAAATTTTCATCAAACGAAGTGATGAAAAATTTTATTCGAACCAAATAAAATAAAGCAAGTAAAAAGATAGTTTTGTGGACATAAAGCACAACATAGGGTGCTTATGGACGAAAAGGTTAACTATCAACCAAAACAAGTTTTCCGGACATAAAGCACAACATAAGGTGCTCATAGGCCAAAAGGATAACCATAAACAAAAACACAATTATAAGCATATTAAAAAAAAAAAAACTAATGGAGAAGATTCATAAAACATAAAAATAATGCTTTAGACCTAGCAAAAATAAGAAATAGAATAGCCTAATCTAAGAACTATTTTTTTAGGCTATCAACTATTACAACTTTAAAATAAAAATAGAGTCTAAGCATAATAATGAAAATTCAAATGAAGTAAGGAGAGGAGAAGGTCTGAAGATAGAGATCAACAGCTGCATCCACAAGGACCGACACAAACTCCCCCATACTTCGAACTTCATCATCACACAAGCTCAACTCTGAACATCATCATCTTGATGTTCAACTGCATCATGTAATCTTTCGTTTGACTGGACTTAGGATATCATCAGGAATAGGTTGTGTAACCCCAAACTCATCAGCAACCACCTCAGCAACAGTGTCTGCAACAGTCTGCATTAATATGTTTGCATCATCTTGAACAACACTGTCAGCAACAACTTCATTTCCTGGTTCTTCTGGATCTACATCAACCTCCATATCTTGTAACTGCACTCCCCCATAATTTGTGCGTGTATCAACATCAGGAGCTACGCCCCCTGTTGGAGTGGAAAGGAGATTCTCCCAAAATGCTTTTCTAATTTTCAAATCCTTCATATTTGCCAGAAAATTATCAATTGTGGTCTGTAAAGAGGAAATTTGATCAAGAATATAAGAGGGAGTTAGTTGGACAGAAAGAATGGATCCTCCAGGTTACATGTTGGCATTAAAATTGCCAACATGTTCAGCAGCATTTGAGGTAGAAGGTCGATTCTGAGCTGAGTTGGCTGGATTTTCACCGGGTAAAGGAACATCAATCACCCGTGGTCCACTGAGCAAGGTGTGAGAGATTTTGAAGCTTGCTTGGAAACTGCTGATTGTTTCAGTCTCTGGCCTATCAAATTCTTTATCTTCTAGCAACAATGAGATCAAACATGGGTAGGGTAGCAACCCTTTCCCAGAGATAGTACCAGTATAGCTCATCATATTTCTGAATGTTGTTTGCCCCAAATCGAACTGTTTAATATGAATTTTGTACAAAAGGACAGCTTGCTCTTTTGCAAAATTGTAGTATTAGTTGAAGGCAACCAATTATATACAACCAACTTATGCAGGATAGAGAACAAACTTGTCAGTTTGGAAGCACTAATCCTATTCACCCAAGTAGATACCAAACCACCAGTCAGCACAGAAATCACAACATTCATATCTTCAATTACAGGCCATTAATTACCCTGGGATTCAACATTATTTTCACATTCCTAAACCAAGTGGTGCCATAGAACTTAGAGTTTTCCCTTCCAGTATGTGCATGCAAGTTAGCATAAAACTAATAAATCCACTGAACAAAATATGGTTTAGCACATGTCACAGAGTATAACAGCATCCTATCCTCCAAGTATTTGACTATTCCAAGTTTTTCAAAATCAGAAACTTTGATCAACTTCTCAGTAATCAACAGCCGAGATCTAATCTCCTTAAATCTCTTGCTATCAACATTATGGTACTCCTCATCCTTATCAGACCTAGCATCATCATCATCATTACCAGAGTTAGAATGTACCTGAATCTCCTCGTCTTGATAAGATGAATCTGAGTGTTGTTCAGTATGTTGCTCATCATCTTCTGAGCTTTCAGACCTTGATGTTGCCATCGGAGAGGCAACACCTTCAGCAACATTTACGGGAACATCGTGCAGAACAGTCTTTTCTTTCTCTGTCTCCTTTCTTGATGATCTTTTCATTGCTATGTATTGATTCAAAGGAATGTTCATACTTGAATCAGTCTCCTCTGATCTTTCTTTGTTTCCAGTTGGAGCAGGGGAGGTTTCTTTTTCTTCATTCTTGCCAAAGACCTTGATGGGGTTAGAAGCAATCCCATCTTCAAGTACCTTTCTCCTCTTCTCAGAATAGTTCACTCTTTTCCCCATTGTTCTGTAGGAAACCCTACGTTTACCACCACGATAGGTAGTGTTCCCACGCCCACGATTGCGAACGATTTGGAGTCGTTCTCCCAGTTGCAAAGATTCGCTGGAGCCTTTAGAGTCGCCGGACCCAATGTTCGAGTCAGTTTCTTCCTCTGTAGCTCTTTTATCGACATAATCTTCAGGGTGCGCCATTCTTTTCACCGGGTCTAAGTCAATCACACTCTCCCCCACAACGATTACAGGGGTAGTCGTTTGAAGGCAGAGCTGATTGTAAGCAGCAACCATCTCGTCCATTATCGAGTCCGCTGGAAGTTTGATTTCAATCGGACAAGTTTCAAGCTCTTTTGGTGTGGGTTTGGAAGATTCAACAATAATAGGTGTAATGGAAGAAGAAGGAGCTATTTCGGCTTGGATTGAGAGTGGATTTGTGAAGGTAAGTGGTTGAGGAGCAGTAGGTATGGGAACCTCCATCGAGCCAATGGTAATCGACGGTGATGTTGGTGTCGATGCCTGAGCATTTTTTGCCGTATTCTGGGTTTTAGGTGAGGTAGCCATGGAAGCAAGGATTTGCAGAGGGTTTTCTTGGATTGTTGGTTTCGAGTGTGATGATTGTGAAGATGCAGAGCTTTCATTCGCAGCCATCTAATCAAATTCAGAGAGGGAAAAAATATTAAAATAATTGAAATATAATAAATTTTAAACTAAAATATAATGAGGAAGAAGAAGTGATACTACACAAGAGAACAAATAATACCTTTTCTTAAATAATGCAAACACTTTGATTAACTAAGACAATATTTGATATAAGACACAAATGATATGCAAAATGAGATCTAATTTATAGAGAAGTGAAATGGAAGTTATTTTCGAATTTATCAGCTTGAAGAGCACTACCCATAATTATGATGTGGTGGTGTAAAACACCACCCATCATTTCGAAAAATAAGGAAGTGGGAAGTTTAGGAAATAAAAATAAATAACTACCCATTACTACACATAATTAATTAAATAAATTCAGAGGATTAATTCACATAATTAAGACTTAATAAAATTAAAAATTTAGAAAATAAATAACTATCAAAGACTTAGTCAAAATTTTTGTGCCCTAACAAATGTTATCAAATATGTCGGCACACACACATCTCAACACGGATTTTACATGAATTTGCTTCATTAGTGTTGCCCCAATTTTTTTTTACAAAACACTATTTTAGTTCATATTGATCCATCTTTTCAAAAGAGAGCATCGTAGTAGTCAACTCCGTGTCACATAGTTACTCAATGGATTATGAACAAATTGATGCAATTTTCATCACCTTTTAAAAGAGAGCATCGTAGTCGCGAGCTTCGTGTCCCATATTTACTCAGTGATTTTGCATCTTTTAGTGAATATTTTTACAGGCATTTAAGAGATGTGTGTCCAGGATTTTCAAAATGTTCCAACATGTATGCTCGAAAATAATAACACATCTAATCAAGTTATAAAGAACTGAAATATAAAAATACTTAGTCAAAATTATGAGAACTAAAAAATGTTGTCACAAATGTTGTCACCATTTACTACAACACTCGTCATGAATTTAATTAATAGTGCATAGACCAAGAGATTTCTTAAGAGATGAAAATCTTTGGTCATTAAGGGCTTTTGTAAAAATGTCCGCAAGTTGTTTTTAAGTAGAAATATATTCTAACTTCACAATTTCTTTCTCTACAAGATCTCGAATAAAATGATGCCTTATACTAATATGCTTAGTTAAAGAATGTTGCACATGATTTTTTGAGATATTAATTGCACTAGTGTTATTACACATAACAGTGAGCATTTCACAATTTAAACCATAATCATCAAACATTTTTCTTAACCAAAGCAATTGAGTACAACAACTCCCTGTTGCAATATATTCTGACTCGGCCGTGGATAGAGAAACACAATTTTGCTTCTTGCTATGCCAAGAGATTAAGTTGTTTCCCATGAAGAAACAACCTCCACTCGTGCTCTTTCTATCGTCACTATCACCTGCCCAATCAGCATCACTATAACCTAGAAAGGAATTGTTAGTATCTTTGCCGTACCAAATACCAAGATCACATGTGCCGGCAGCATATTTGATAATCCTTTTGACGGCATTTAAATGTGACTCTTTTGGATCAGCTTGGTATCTTGCACATAAACATACTCTAAACATAATGTCCGGTCTACTAGCAGTTAGGTATAAAAGACTTCCTATCATCGATCTATATAATGTTGGGTCAACATTTTTGCCAACATTATCTTTAGACAATTTTTAAGATGATCCAATAGGAGTTTTCATATGTTTAACACTTTCTAAACCAAATCTTTTAACCAAATTCTTTGCATATTTACTTTGTGAAAAGAAAATTCCATCTTTAAGTTGTTTGATTTGAAGACCTAGAAAGTAATTCAAATCACCAACCATGGACATTTCAAATGTTGATATCATTTCATTCACAAAGTCTTTCAACATATAATCACATCTAGAACAAAAAACAATGTCATCAACATACATTTGTGCAATCAAAATTTTAGAATTAACATGCTTGATGAATAAAGTTCTATCAGCTTCTCCTCTTACAAAACCAATTTGAATAAGAAAATCAGTTAACCTACCATACCAAGCTCTAGGAGCTTGTTTAAGACCATATAAAGCCTTTTGCAATTTAAAAACATGGTTAGGAAAATCTGAATTTTCAAATCCTTTAGGTTGCTCAACATATGCTTCTTCATTTAAAATGACATTTAAGAAAGCAGCTTTAACATCCATTTGATGCAATTTAATATTAATGAAACATGCAATTGCAAGTAATAGTCTTATAGACTCAATTCTAGCTACGGGTGCAAATGTTTCATCAAAGTCAATTCCATCAACTTGAGTATAGCCTTGAGCAACTAATCTAGTCTTATTCCTAACAATATTGCCAGATTCATCAGTTTTATTCTTGTATATCCATTTAGTTCCAATCACATTAATATTTTTGGGTCTAGGAACTAAAGTCCATACTTCATTACGCTCAAATTGATTTAATTCCTCATGCATGGCATTTATCCAATTCTCATCTTTTAATGCTTCATCAACATTTTTAGGCTCAACTAAAGAATGGTAACATTCATGGTTCACAAGATTGCATTTAGAAGACATGCATATGGATCTTACCACATTACTTAGGCTCATCTTCCCTCTTGTTTGAACTCCAGAGTATTGTTCTCCAATGATTTGATTTGATGGATGATTTTTCAGTATGCGTGAAGACGGAGTTTTATCAAAAATATTTGGATACTCTATAGGTTCTGACTTTTTAGTTGATGTTGTCTCAGATGTTGGCGTATTTTGAGCAACATTTCTATTTTGGTCAGAATCTATAGGTTTTGAAATTTCAACCAAATCAGTAATATCCTCTTCAAAATTTGTTCCTGCAAGACTAGAATCATCATCAAACACATCATTAACTGATTCTTGCACAGTGTCAGTTTTCAAATTGTAGACTCTATAGGCTTTACTATTTCTAGAATAGCCTAAGAAGAACCCTTTATCACTTTTTGAATCAAACTTATGCAATTGATCCCTATCATTCAAAATGTAGCAAACACAACCAAAAACATGAAAATACTTCACATTTGGTTTCTTATTGTTAAGGATCTCATATGGGAGATAGACTCTATTAGTAATATGACAAGAAGTATTTAAAGCTTCAGCCCAAAACCTTTTAGATAAATGTTTTGATAAAAGTAAAACCCTAGCCATTTCTTGCAAAGTCCTATTCTTTCTTTCCGCAATTCCATTTTGTTGTGGGGTTTTTGGTGAAGAAAACTCTTGCATGATACCCTTATTTTCACAAAATTCAGTAAACAAAGCATTTTGAAATTCCCTACCATGATCAGACCTAATTCTCTTTACTTTAGTATTGAAAACAGTCTTGAATCTTTTATAAAGAATTTTAAAAGCATTAAAAGTTTCTAATTTGTCTTTTAAAAATTCTACCCAAGTGTATCTAGAGTAATCGTCAACAATAACAAAAGAATATTTTTATCCACCAATACTCTCAGTTTCCATAGGACCCATCAAGTCCATATGTAAAAGTTCAAAATAATGTGTTGTTGAACAGTGTGCCAACATTTTATGTGACACTTTGATTTGCTTACCCTTTTGACATGCTTCACAAACCTTGGTTTTGTCTAACTTTAAAGATGGGAGACCTTTAACAGCATCAAGTCTAATCAAATCATGAATGCATCTATAATTAGCATGACCAAGTTTTTGATGCCAAAGAGTATTTTCATCTAATTTCACACTATTGCACGTTTCATTCGATTCAATCAAATAACAATTGTCTACAGACCTATTACCAAGCATAAGACACTTATCATCATTTTTAAGCACATAGCATGAATTTTTATCAAATTTAACATGCAAATCATCATCACATAATTGACTTATACTAATCAAATTAGCACGTAAACCATCAACATGCAACACATTGGTTAACTTTGGAAAACCATGAACATTCAAGGTACCTTTTACCAATTATTTTTCCTTTTGAACCACCTCCATAGGTAACATTTCCAACATCATGCATTTCATAATTTGTAAGAAATTTAATATTACCAGTCATATGTCTAGAACATCCACTATCAAAATACCATAGACCAGGAATGCATGCTTTTAACGAGGTATAAACAACATTACATTTCATATCAGACTGACTGACCTTTTCATGATCATGTTGTTGAATATGTTGTGCTTTACCAGGCAACATATTACAAGACATTTTAGATTCCTTGTATTTTAAACAGTAAGGACGAATATGACCCTTCACATGACAAAAATGACATACGAAATCTCTAGAATGAGAAGTAACAGATTTACTATCTCTTGCCTTAACAAATTTTATGGGCATATCATTATGCACGATTTTTGTAGAGTTAGAATCATACCCAATACCTTCTTTACCTACATTCGAAATTATCAATGCATCTTGTAATTTTTCTGCACCTTTGGTAAACTTTTTGAAGCTTAAGGTTGTGCTTTGTAGTTGTTTTTTCAACTTGCATATTTCTAGATCTTTTCTAGTAAGTAATACTTCCAAGTTTGCTACTGAATGCTTTAAGTCATCATTCTCTTTGATGATTTGTTGAATATCAACCTGTTCTTCACCTGAAATATTCATCTCTGAAAAAGAACTCATTAGACAACTTTCATCTGGACTGATTTTGTTTGATGTTGTCACAAATGTAGGCACATTTATTTTAACATCAGACTCAAAATCGTCCAGTAAATCATCATTTGTATCATAAAAAAGAATTCTAGCAGAGAAAACAAATTCATCATTTTTCTCAATGTCAGGTTCATTATCAGAATCATCACTCAAGGTAGTATTAAAATTCAATTTCTTTCTAATCAATGTGTTAGCACATTCATTAGCATAATGACCATATCCAGTACATGCATCACACCTAACATTCTTTCTATACTCGGGATCAAATTTAGGTTTATTACTCCTATTAAACTGTTTTGATCTATCAAAACTTTCTTTCTTTTCAAACATTTTAGGAGTAGAAGTACCTTGATTCCTATTCTGAACATTTGCTTTTAACCTATTAGCTCTATTTTTCAAAAATGAATTG
Source organism: Prunella vulgaris (assembly GCA_026898435.1). NCBI lineage: Eukaryota > Viridiplantae > Streptophyta > Magnoliopsida > Lamiales > Lamiaceae > Prunella > Prunella vulgaris. The sequence continues at coordinate 173,954 of JAPKLY010000063.1, forward strand.
AACTGCTTGGTTAATAAAGAAATGTTGTCGGAAGTGTCGGAACATATTTCAGAACATTCATCATCCGAATCAACTTCAGTAACAAAAGAAATGTTTTTAGAACTAGAAGCATCATTTTTTAAATCAACAACCTTTTTATCAGAATTAACTTCATCTCTTTGCTCAAAATTCATCTCATAAGTTTTTAAAATACTAATCAATTCATTAAGACTTATAAGATCAGTGTTTTTGGCTTTTTCAATAGCACAAATTTTTGCATCAAAATGTTTTGGTACGGTTCTTAAAACCTTATGGACTAATCTTGTATTAGAGATAGGTTCACCCAATGAATGTGATTCATTAGAAATCTCAGTGATCCTTTCATTAAACGAAGATATATCCTCATCATCTTTCATTTTAAGATTTTCAAATTTTGTACCTAACATTCTAAGTTTAGTTCTACGAACACTCTCAGAACCTTCGTAATGTTCTTGCAAACGGTCCCAAGCATTTTTTGCTGACACACAATTCGAAATGATCTTAAACATAGACACATCAGTTGATGTAAATATTGCATTAAGGGCTTTCAAATTGTAGTTAGAAACAGTTACCTCATCATTTGTCCAATCGATTTCTCGTTTGACACGGGCTTCATTATTATCATCGGCTGGAAGTAGAGGTTGAGTCCAACCATATAGTACACTCCTCCATGCTCTTTCATCAAGAGACTTGATATACATCCTCATCTTTGGTTTCCAATATGAATAATTGGAGCCATCTAAGATAGGAGGTTTTAGTGCGGGAGTTAATGGATATTCCGTTGCAAAAATACACAAACAAAGGATCTTAAACTAAATGTGTCTAGTTTGTGGCTCTGATGCCACTTAACAGTTTTGGTGCGTGTGATTGAAAATGTTTTAGAGAAGTGTTGTTAAAAATATCGACAACATAAATGACAACACTACACAACGGAAGACTTAAACACACACTTTTGCAAAGGGATATCAAAATTTTCATAGGCTATACAAAATGTATAGACTATGCTGCCTCACTAGCAGAGAAACTTCACTAAAACTTGTAGTGACACAAATACAAGGTTTACACAAGAAACCAAAATTCAAGGCCGCTCAAGACCTACACAAGATCACACAAGGATCTAAACAAGACCTATAAGAATAGACCTAAACAAAACCTAACACGTCTACGTTCAGCCGAACGGATTGTTAGATCAAACAATGAATGTTGTGAACAATGCCGAGACTAATGTTCCCAACATTCTGATGAACCATGTATAACCTAGAATCTAGTGAATGACACATGATCCGTTCACCTCTGAATTATACTTTTCGGTCATACTTTGAAATGATGAAGTGGTGCTCTATTTATAGATGTAGATAATGAGCTCTCCACTCCATAATGAAGCCAAGTAGTGGGCTTCAAAATAACCGCCCATAATGATAACTTCCAAGTTAGTGGATATCTCTCTACTCAAGCAATGGAACCGCCTGACATTCTAGAACCTTATGGGACCTTCACGTCTTCAACTTCCATGCCTAGACAAATAATATAACATGGAAAAAATCATTAGGAAAGTTAGTAGAAAGGGCGAATTCTGATGTTGTCTAAAATGATGGCAACACATTGCATAACATTTTTTCAATATCAAGTATAGAAAAGCTACCTAATCTCTCTCTAAAACTACCTAATGAACTAAAGTAAAGAAAAGCACCTCAGAGAATCTGATCCTTGAGGTATTTATAGTGCCCACAATGCTTAGTCCAAATTGCCCTTCATTAAACGCACAAAAAGACGAAATGCCCTTAATTTATAGAAAAATCGAACACGCGCTAGAGCACCTTCAGTCAGCCGCTCGATCATGACTGGTCAGCGCTCCACCACACATGATCGCGCAAGCAAAATCCACGGTAGCAGACTAGATTCACTCGATCCTTATGGAGGCGCTCGACCAGCCTCTTGTAAGCGCGCGATCAGGGTCGTTTCCGATGTCTAATTTTTTACTTTTCTGTTTTTTATCCCATGGCTCGTCCAAGCTTCCTAGGGTCTTCCTTTGAGTCATTTAAGCGTCCCCATGTGTTCGAATCATATCATCTCTTCCTCCATAATCACGAATTCCTCGTTTTTGCTCATTTTCACCTATAAAACACACTTTCTTGCCAAAGAGAGGTCAATAGCACAAAGTATAGCATTTTATAATTGTATCCATGCACCATAGTTGAAGACATATCTATATATATATTGTTGTTCAATGGATAGGAAGCATGGTTGCACTGGAAACACAGAAGAATTTGAATGTCTTTGAGTGTACCTTTATTTCATTCAAGGTTTGTTTGGATGTGTTTAAGAGTTGTCAGCCCATGATTTTTCTATATGGCACATTCATGCAGGGACGTGCTAGGGGTGTTTTGCTCAACGCAGGATTGTACGCTTTTGTGGTAGTTGTAGCTAAAAATACAAGCAATTGGTGTTGGTTTCTTACCAGATTGCGTGATGCACTCACACACGAGGAGGAGATACTATACATTTGTAACACGAATCTGGGGTTGTTGGCAACACTTCAGATTGTGTTGTCGTTTGTACCGGATTGTTCTACTGCTCCCGAAACCCTTTTGCCCTTTTTGTTTGGTTGCTATGTCAACTTGTTTGCCTATATTATCTAGTTTTGTGTGTGAGTTTGGGGTTTATCTAAAAGTTTTCCTCATGGTACTCTGGAATTACGTTTGGGGTGTAAATATTTATGATTTATTGTTAATCTATCTCATGTTATCTGTCTCGTAATTGTTGATTAACTACTGTTCATTTGTTGCATTTGAAGCAAATATTTAACAATTCGTTATAATGCTTCTATAGAACCGATACATTAATTAATCTGAACTCATCTCATTGATTAGCCAATACAAACTTATAACAAACCCAATAACTTCTGCATATTTTTTCACTTTTATTTTTTTGAAATGTTTAATGGATAACCATGGTTGGAGTAATCCACTTAGTTACCCACATCATTTTTTTTGTTCTAGTTGCGCTGACTGCTTATTGTAGCATTATCATAAAAAATTTCCTTATACTACTGATATAAACATATATACATAAATTAAATGTGAGGGTCAATACTTTTTTGCGAATTCCTAATATCACAAAATATTTCCTTATACTAGTAATATAAACATTTATACATAAAACATAGAATTATCTTATTCTCTTCCATAGAGTTTCCTTATACTAGTGGTACAAACATATATACATAAAATATATAACCATCATACAAACGATGAGTATAGCACCGTTAAAATTTAACTTTTTTTTTCTGTATCTCTCCCGACGACATCATATTGTGTTATTGTGTTGCTGATCTTGCTGCAAAATTATGTAGTGTTTTGTCCTATTTACGTGTATGTATGCATTACATTGTTGATTAGGGTCATAATTACATATTTTCAGCACTCATTTCTATATGCTTTTGGTGATATTATGTTCATATTTGACCCTATTATGCGATACTTTGTGTATTTAACCCTTTTTGGCTAGAAAATTGTGATTGTAGGTGAAAACGAGCAAAATGAGGAAGAAACGAGCAAGATCGAGAAAAGTCTGAATTTTGGAGTTGAGAAAAGTAGATAAATTAATATTTCATGTCGAAGATCTTGAAGAGAGGGTCACAACGAAAGAAGAATCGAGTCGATCGGAGTTCTAGAGCTCAAGATATTACAAAAATGAGGAAGTCGCGCATCAACCGAGACTAAGGCCTCGATCGACAGGACCCCTTCAGTAGAAAGCAGGACTCACGCTACCAAGTTACCTGGAAAGACACGCATCGAGCGAGTAGGCTGTCGACCAAGCTCGGACGGTAGGCGCTCAGCTCTTGCGCGACAAAATGCGCCCTTGTCGAGCAAGCTGTCGACCAGCTGGTCGACAGTTCTTCAGTTCTTGGGCGACAGAAGTACAAAAAGTCCAAAATTTCAGCGCTATTTTCGTATTTTTGCGCGTTTTAATGAAGGACATCTTAGTCAATGATCCAAGGGCACTATATATACTTCCATCTCACATTTTCAAAGGGACTTTTATCATTTTCTTAGATTCACTTACATTACATATTCTCTCACTAGATTAGGAGAAGTTAGAGGTAGTTTCCAATTGGGTGTTCTTAGATTTCCATTTACGATTTTTGCGATTACTTTCGATCTACCGTTCGGATCTTCAATCCGTCTTCTCCAGCATTCTTAGCATAGCTGAAGCTACATTTATACCGTTCGGTTTTCAATATCTATTGTCGGATCGATTTTTAGTAATCTTTTATCTTTTCAATTTCCTTGTAATAGGTAAATTCTTGTATACTCTTTATAATTCCTGCATAATGATGATTGTAGTTACTTCAATTTCTCTTTTGTTTACTAAATTAGCCATGGGCTAATTCCTTTGTGTGTTGGTGTATGATTCCTATGGATTAGTGTGGTGTTTATGTTGATCTTATGAATGCTTGAGATGTTGTATGATCAATTCTCTATTTTGATGGTTTGTATGAATGCCTATAAGCATAATTGATTGTATGGGCCATTAGGACTTAGTCTCATACGAGAGTTGGGCTATTTACCTAAACATTCTTGTTATTAGACCATTGCATACTAAGTGTTTGTTAAAATTCCTAAGATAGTGAGAATTACCTTAGAGAATTGGTAAGACAATTAGAGGCTCTTGTGTGCATCTAGGGAGACCTTTGCATGTTAGAGTGGCTTGCTTATTGATTGTACAATACCTCAATGCATGAGTAAGTGATACTTCACCACATGAAACATAGGATAGTGCACTAATACACTTCTCACACAACTTGCTCACTTTGCGAATCAAGGTGATAGGTAGTTTACTCGTTTGACACACTTGTAGACTTAGATACCATATCCCCTTTACTTGCTTTGTGATTTTGAATTCGGAACGATAATCTTACCTTACAAATATCCCTCTCCCTGTGTTCGATATAAAATAAACTTGGTTAAGCTTGCCATTACAATAACGATCGTGTACACTTGCACGTAGACACCGAATAGGCAAACAAGTTTTTTGGCTCCGTTGCCGGGGAGACGGCAAGTTTGTTTGGTTGTTTGATTTATGTTCTTTGTTTTCAATTTTATACTATTTGTGAGAGTTTTGATACTTGTTGTGATGTGTGTTCACATGTCTTATCTTTGTTTCTTTGTGTGTTATTAATCATTCTTGGTGAGTGTTGATACTTGCTTATTTTTTGTAGGAGTGAGCTCAATTGAGATGGACGAATACAATCATTACTCGTATTCTCCACAATATCTATATTCTCCTAATTTTTATACGTATCAACCTCACCCGTATCAACCACCACCTCCACACGAAATTTCTTATCCTCCTAACCCTTACTCTTATGAGGATCAATATTCCTACACATTACCCTCTCCTATTCCTTCAAATCATGAAGAAGCTCCTCAAAGCCATTTTAATAATACTTTAGTTTACATCCTAAATCAACTTGAAGAAATTCGAAAGGATGCCAAAAGAAGCTTTGAGGAGACTAATGAGAAGTTTGATAAATTGTTCAAATCTCGAGGAGATCAAATTAAGAGCTTAGAGCTCCAAGTGGAGCAATTGGCCAAACAAGCCAAGAGATTTGTGAAGCAAAGTTGGAGGAGGAAGATAGGGGTCATTTAGATGATTCAAGAGGAGGAAAGGAAAATGATCAAGAAGAGGAAGATAAATGTCCAATCATGGACTTGAGCTTAATGGAAAAAGAACAACAAAATAAAGTGGAGGAGGAGCCTACAAATGAAATAAGCATTTCTCTACCCCTAGACTCTTCTACTTGTGCTTTAATTGATAATGTTGTTTGTTGTGAATATGTCTTACCTCTTGATATAATTGATTATAAGCTTGAATTGAAAATCTTCTTGAATATTTTTTACAGTAGGTGATGGGGGTGGATTAGATTGAGAAGAAAAGATGAATTTTCTTGTGCTTATAAATTCAAAATGATAAGGAAAGTAGGGGCGTGGGGTAGAAATCCTACATGTTTCCTTGATCAATATGCTTTGAGATTTATGTTTGATGGTGAGGAGGGCAAATATCCTTGGCCATTTAGCTAACATTGGTGCATCCGGCTAGGGGACGTTAAATCCAAGCGCTACGTGGGAGACAACCCACCCTTATATCCTTTTGGTATCCTTTGTAGTTAAATTTTTGTTTTCACTCTATGATTTTGGAATTTGGAAGTAAGTTGTGCTATTTTCACTCTTGATTTTTACTTGTGCTTAATTGGTAGTTTGGGGGAGTTTATATTGAAATGGTGGGATTGGTTTTGGATAGTGTTGTGCATGATTATATTTGGATTTGTGCTTTAATTGCTTAGCCTATGCCATATTCATCATTCTTTTCCAAATTTTTGGGATTGACAATCCGAAAAAGTTTGGGGGGTTTGATCATTCTTCATATGAGCTATTTGATATTGATTAATGATATTTGTGGTGTTTAAAAATTGTTTGAAGTGGTGTAGAAAAATTAAATTCGAAAATGTGGAAAAAAGGCTCTGACCGAGCGGCTGGCTCAAGGTATCCGAGCGCTGGCCTTAGTGTGTCCGAGCTATTCGCTACAGCCCAGGGCAAAAAATCCCGCTCCCTCAGGAGCCGTCTGAGCGGTGGCCTTAGACTGTCCAAGTGGCAGATGTCACATGACCAAGCGGCAGCCCGGAGGTGAGTTTTCTTGACCACTTTTCTTGTTTTGACCATACTTTTTTCCTACACCATTGTACACCATTTTCCACACATAAACACACATATTTTACACCACATTCTTGCATACACACTCATCCAAAAACACATGAGAAGAGGAGAGGAAAATTCTTGGAATTAAAGCTCTACATTTCTACTCTTCACTTCTGTTGGGACAATCTGAGTATTTTGATTAGATCCCAAAACCCCTGATGAATTTGCCTAAGTACAGTTGTTCAGGTCTGTCTAGTTCAGGATAGTCAGGTTAGGAATTCAGTTCAGGGGGAACGTGCTGAAGACTGAAGAATATTGGAGTCGACCCAATCTACTGAAGTCTGATGTGCAACCCATCCTGAAGAAGTCAGAGTCAGTCTTGCTAAAGATTGCCTGAACTGAAGCTGAAGAACGAAGCCTGATGATCGGTCCTAAAAGACAATCATGAAGTACCATCGGCTGATGTTTCTACTGAGTACTCTAAGCATACTCAGGACAGAACTTAGTCAGTGAAGAGTAAGTATAACCTATCAGGCTGTGCTGAATGCACATAAGACCTGACTTAGGCCTTGGTTCAGTTTACCTGAATCATGTAAGTCCAAAGCAAAAAGGTTATTTATGCTATGGGACAAGAGACAATGAGAATGTCAGTAAGACTCCAATAAGACAAACATTCAGGCTGAGTTATTTACAAGAGACTCAGAGTATTCAATGTACGAGGAAGGATAAATGTCTGAAAGTCAACTAGCCGTTAGAACGGAAAGTCAATGATCTTTCGACACGTATGTACGGAGTCTGCATAGCATTTAATGCGTCTCAGAGTTGCAGGCGGCGGGACAAACTTGCCAAATTAAGCATGGCGATTAGGTCAACAGTACATCTAGCCTGCAACCACCCTAAAATAGGAAAGATTTGATTTGATCTCCTCCAACGGATCTATTTTGAATCTTGCCTATAAATATGGAGAACCTTGTACCCATTCAAGGCTAACGGGAAATTTCCTAGCGAAAGCTCTCAAGAATCCAAGCACTCAAAGCTTACTATAAGCAACACTCTGCAATTAAATTTCCCTAGTGTTGTAGTAGGATTCACTCTGTATTTGCTTAGATCGATAGCTCTAATATTTAGCAATGTTTTGTACTGCTAGAGTTATCCTTGTTGGAAACCAAGAATACCAAACCACTCAGGGTGTGAGATTGGTTGGTTAGAAGGACTGGGACTTGTAAAACGCCCAGGGGTCAGTTCCTAAGAGAGGAAGTTGGCTATTCGTGTCCTTTGGCATGTAAAACCCAATTACCTATCCTTAGGGTTTTGAGGATAGCTTCCTGTTAAATCAGGCCGTGGACGTAGGAGTTGTTTATCTCCGAACCACGTTAAAAAGGCCCTTGTGTGCTGATTTACATTCTTGTTCAGGATCATAACTGCCATCATACTTGTTGGGAAATCCCTTATGTTTTGATGCCATTAAAACCAGATGATCTTGGGAGGTCAGATCAGCTAAGGATGGTCAGCTTAGGGGAAGGTCAGCTGAGGTGCTAGATATCAACTGATGTCAGGTCAGCTGATGTCAGGTCAGCTGATGTCAGATCAGCTGAGGTTAGATCAGCTGAGGTCCAGGTCAGCTGATGTCAGACCAGCTGAGGTGCCAAAATCAGACGAGGATAAAAACAGCAGAGGAGCACCCAGATCAGCTGAGACACGTTCAGGTTAGCTATGACTCAACATACCATCTGAGCCCTGAACATATCAGACGAGGACCACCAACAGCAGCTGAGGTCGTCTGAAGCTGTTGCATAGAAGATCTATTTACAGAAAGTCAATCATGTCAAGAGGACAAGATCACACCAACGGATAGAAGATTTCCAGATTCATAGGCAATCAATCAAGTCAATCAGATTGAAGATCAAGCTAAAGATGGAAAGATATCAACCCGGAAATCAAGAATCAATCAATCATTCTGATTGATTGATTACATATTTATAAGGATTTCAAATCCTATTCAACTCTAACGGCTAGTTTTTGTTACATATAAATATGAGTACAAGAGAGAAAAATAATAACGATCCTACGCGCGATTACACTAGCAGATAGGCTACAATATTTTTCCTCTGTACAACAAACACGTTCACACATTTATTATTCCTTTGTAAGACTTTGTAGAAGTCGATCAGTTAGCTGCAAGGTTGTTTGCACTAACAAGAGTTGTAAGAGAGTTTTCTCTCGAAGGTTGTAAGGGAGTTAGTAAGTAAGTAAGAGAGCCCCTCA
>JAPKLY010000063.1:193358-215505 GCA_026898435.1 Prunella vulgaris
TTTTGCTTGCTCAGAGATAACAGTGAGATCTACTGAGTGTTGAGTCCTGACTTCTCCAAGAAGGTCAATGGCTGCATGCATATCAGTTCCCATCTCATTCAGGTGTTGATCCAACCTATTCATCTTCTTATTCAGCACTTCAGAATTTGAACCAACCTGGCTTATTTTTCTCTCGACGAGGATTACCCTTCTGTGAAGATTGGCAAGGGCTCGTGAGGAGTTCTGAACATATAGTGACTCGGGGGTGATCCATTTTCCTTTGACTCGGACCAGACCTGTTGGACCCTCTCCTGAAGCCTCCGCAATCCTGGGTCCCAGGATTGCTTCATCGGCCGGTATACTGACCCCTTCAGTGCCACCTTGCTGAGCATCATCAGCAATCACAACAACTTCCTTCTCAGCTTCCTTCTCTTCCTCTTTTGTCTTAGGCTCTGGCTCAGGATAGATGTGTCGGACAGTTTTGATGAAGTCTGCCATCTTGATCAGATGATGCAAGGAATTTACCTCAAAGTGATCAAAGAGAGCAGTTTCAGATTCAGCCATTTTGTCCCATCCTCGTGACTCTCGGAGCTGACTGAGTTCAGGCCAGGTGGCATTTCTGATCATGGCATAGGTGTGAAGTTGCACAACTGCCTCCTTCTGAGCATCTGAGAGGTCAGGAAACCTCTTTTCCACCATCTCCGCAGCCATTCCCCTTGCCACTATTTCAAACTCTGGCAATGTGTTCTCATCAGGCGCAGGGAATAGTCATGGGGCTTCAGCCTGAACTGCTTCAGCAACCTCCATCTGAACTCCTCCCTCCTGAGCAGGTTCCCCCTGATCCTCACCAGAGGGGGCCTCCAAACCCTGATAAGTTGATGCAACTAAGGGGGAAGGCCTATTTACAGAAAGTCAATCATGTCAAGAGGACAAGATCACATCAACGGATAGAAGATTTCCAGATTCATAGGCAATCAATCAAGTTAATCAGATTGAAGATAAAGCCAAAGATGAAAAGATATCAACCTGGAAATCAAGAATCAATCAATCATTCTGATTGATTGATTACATATTTATAGGGATTTCAAATCCTAGTCAACTCTAACGGCTAGTTTTTGTTACCTATAAATATGAGTACAAGAGAGAAAAATAATAACGATCCTACGCGCGATTACACTAGCAGATAGGCTACAATATTTTTCCTCTATACAACAAACACGTTCACACATTTACTATTCCTTTGTAAGACTTTGTAGAAGTCGATCAGTTAGCTGTAAGGCTATTTGCACTAACAAGAGTTGTAATAGAGTTTTATCTCGAAGGTTGTAAGGGAGTTAGTAAGTAAGTAAGAGAGCCCCTCAACTCCAAGTTGGATTGAGGAGAGTGGATGTAGGACAGTTGGTCCGAACCACTATAAATCTTGTCTTTTATCTGCTTTATTTATTTACTCTTACTTGCTGCACTAAATAAAAGGTTTTCATTAAAAGGATTTAACTAAAAACGTTTCCGCACACTAAGATCACTGCGCACTCAGCTGATTGTAAAGTCAGCTTGTTTTCAAAACAAGAAGATTCAAAGTCTTCTTTAGGGACCAACAATACTAAACTGAACATTCTGCATTGTTTTTATATTCAGGACTGAATCCATCATCCTGAATCCTAATACTGTACACTCAGCCTTAACCACCAGTTTACTAAGCAAACTCAGAGAAAATGTTTTTAGAAACTAAAACGAGTAGAAACTAAGGGCTCACTTTCCGCACGTACTCTAGCTCACTGAGATAGTAGTCCAACTGACTAGCTTCTGAGCAGTCAGTAGGTTTGTTATCTCTACTGAGCTTCCGAGTAGTTTACTCACACTCAGCTTATCTGACTCGTTACTGAACGGTCCCTGCTGCCCCTGTGGACTCTCATCCTACTGAGTAATTCAGGAAATCCTGACTGAGCGTGTTAGAGCATTTTTCTGAGTCTTTCAGAAAAATCTGACATCAGTGTATTCCCCCCATACACTGATTATACTCGTTTCGGGACCAACAACTTCCTTCCATAGGTATGTTTTCTATTCTCCCTTCTTACTTATGCTTGATACTTGCTTCCTTTTCCTCATGTTAGTTTGTTCTTTTGTAAATTGCTATTTTGAGCTTAATTGTTGATTCTTATGATATTTTTCTTAGGTGATGGATTATGATGACTATTGATCTTATTGCTTATGGCTATTATGTTTTGAGCTTTATTGTGCATTGCATGATTCTTGTCTCCACTTTTTTTCCAAACTTTTTAGACCCTTGGTCCAAAAAAGTTTAGGGGGTGTGATCATTTCGTCATTCTCATGGCAATGCTATTTGGTAGATTAATTTTTGGAAGTATTTTTATGCTTTGATGTCTATTGTATTAATGAGCCCTTGTTTTTGCTTGTTATTTTTTGCCATATTGTTGTTTGCTTTGAGTAGTGAATGCATGAGATATGCTTATTGTTGTATGGATAAGTTGATAGTCTTGATTAGTGTAGTGGATTTATTGCTTGATTCTTGTCCCATCTTTGATACTTTTGATTTCATGAATCTTAAGATTTCATTGATATGAGCATACTGATATGATATGAGTCTTGATCAGCTATACCCATGAGTTTTGAGCCATATTTTCCAGTTTCAATCTTGAACGGATGACATTTTTTTTATGTGAGTTCCACACATGTGCATTATACTCTAGAACTTGGCTTTGGTCTTATTTGAGGCTACATTAGATGAGAATTTCACATGATATGATATGAGGCATTTTCTTTGATCAATATTGAGCCACTTTGCCCTATTAGCCTACCATTGATATTGATATCCTTTGCTACCCATTTTGAGCTTATAGACCTTTCATTTGGCTAACCACACTTTAAGCCATTTTCCTTTCTTTTTGGAACTCTTTTGTCCTTATGATTAGTAGAGTGAAAAGAAGGAAGGAAGATTGGTGATATGATGAAGAAATTGGTGGCCAAGGTGGAAAGAAATTCTATGCATGGATTGATTGGAAAAGAAGATTCAAAAGGCAAGTTCTTGCAAGAAATTGAAAAAGGTTGACTTTTCATGAAAATTTGGTCAAGTTTGACTCAAGTGTTGTGAGTATGTTCACAATTTTGCAAAAAAGGGAAAATGATTCTTTGAAGTGTGATTTTGAAAGAGCATGAAGAGTGCACAATTGCATGAAGATGTGAATGACTATTACTTGATTCTTTTTATGCTTTACTAATCATACTTAGTCACTTTTATCCAAATGTTCCTTCTCTACCAAAGAGCCAACAGTACAACCTTTAAAAGTCCTCATTGATGTGTGATTGATTTGTCATTCCAAGTGGTGGAAAATGTAGACTTGAGCCAAGCTTATGGTAGTATTTGTATCATTGTGTGATGAATGAGAGAGCCTAAACACTCGAGGGTTAAGAGAAAACACTTATCTTGAAGGGATCATGACTCATTGATTGGATGTTGTGCTTATTGATTTGATTTTGATAGATAATTAGACGATATTGTATTTTAGATTTGCAAGATATTGAGTGATGATTCTATGGCATTGATCTTGTGCATGATGCTTCATACATACTGTTGATAGAATTTACTAATCGTTGTTTGTTATGTCGCTTTATATCGGATTAATTCTACCAAACAATAATCTTATGATTTGTGTTCTTGGATATAATATGAAGAGGGAGAGTAGAGAGTTTAGAGAGAGAAATATTGTAGTAAGGATTATATTGATTGTGTGAGAATTCTCTTAATAGTACAAGAGAGGTCTTATTTATAGGTGTGTAAGTGTGAGACGGCACCTTACGAGCCTATTTGGCTTTCGGTGTTGACGAAGGTCCGTAACCTTCATCCTGGTCCCCTACACTGCTTCCTATATCGTGCCTCATCCTACTACAATGTCTTAAACTAGATGGGCCTCATTAAAAACCTCGCCGTAAACCACCCTTGTGGATAAACCGGACGGAGGGAAAAAGAGCGCACCATCGGGGACCTATTTGACTAACAGGCGAGCTCATGGGCGAGCTCGGAGGTGGATTCCACTGGTTTGAGCGAGTTATGGGGCGAGCTCCAGTGCCTTGCGCGGCTTACGGATGTTATGCGATGATGGACCTCGGCGAGGCCTTCATGGGGATACGGGGCGAGCTCTGGGCGAGCTCCAGGATTACAGAGGCGAGCTCTTGTGGGCGAGCTACGTAGATAAGCTATCCCCATGTGGGCGAGCTCCGCACTTTTACGGATCTAGGTGAGTCCTGATGACCTGCCAAACCTTGGAGATTATCCATATACTAATTATGTTAGTTCGCCAGTCCAATATTTGCCCCCCAGCTCGCATGTGTCATGACTTCATCAATTGTGCAGGCGAGCTGGAGAACTTGAAATTTGGCGAACTATCTCTGGGCGATTGCCGAGCTAGCAGGCGAGCTCGGTCAAGGCAGTTATTCCTGGTCGTCGTGGTAAGGGAATCCAGGGGTCATGCACGCCTTTTGAGACCTCGGTTCCCGCCCACAATCATGTCATCTTTTAAATTTTTTGCAAACAGGTCCCTGTACTTCGTGAATATCGCACCTCGCCCCGACGTCTATAAATAGGGGGAAATGGATTCATTTCCTCACTTTCTGCATTTCGAATTCTCAGAGCTTTCCCGGCGACCGATTTTTCTTGTGCTCGATGGATTTTCGAAGGCTCTTCAAGGTAGGATTCGATCTTTCTTCCCTTCTCTTATATCTTTTACTTGATTTATCTGTTGTTTCTTTGGGATTACGGGATTTTGGACCGTGGAATGCGCCGAGAAAATTTGAATTTCCCTGACTCTGGACCATTGGATTTTGGACTATGGGACCCTTGAACTTCTCTGAGACAAATGTCGACACGCTCCTCGAGTAGAACCCTGTCGGACCGGAGTCCTGATAAACGGCTAATAATTAAGGATGAGCCACCTCGGGTTTCGTACTTGGAGATCGGCTCTAGCTCCAAGGCGATCTCCGCAGCTCGCCAGGTCTCTGGCGAGCTGCGTTGCGAACTGCCTAGCGAGCTACGTCTCGATCCGGAGGAAGGAGCCTCCAGTTCTGTATACCGCGAGGTATGGGAGGAGGATGGCGAGGTCGCCCAAGAGGAAAGAGTTGCCAGTGGCAACGAAGGACCCGAGGAGGTTGATGAGGGCATTGCCGAGGTCGGTGAGGAGGATGGCAACCTGGAGGGAGTTACGCTCGAATGGTTCCGCCGTATCGGTTTCCCAGAACCCCAGCTGGTAGAGTACCAGGTTCCCACCCAGGTGGTCCACCCATTCGATTGGAATGAGTATGTCGCCGAGTACGTGGCGAGCTTCCCCTTCCCGAATTGGTACCTCGCGCCGACCCCACCGACCTGGAAGAAGTTACCCCTTCTGAGTACAAGGCTGGCGAGGTGGTGAGCCTTATTGATGAATGCGACCTGCCCATCATACGCAGGGAGTATCGCATCCCACTGGACATCTTCATGTATGCCCCAATGAAGGATGAGCGGGCCGCCGCACCTCCTGAGGGGATGACCGCTCTGAATGTAGATGTTCTGAGGCCGGGCTTACGTTGCCGCTGCACCCGATCGTTGGCCAATATCTTGCTGACAATAATCTGGCCATCACCCAGCTCACCCCGAATGCGTGGAGCAACCTTATCGCTGCCCTGTTTGTTTTTGGGCTGGAGGGTTATGAAAATGCGATGACCTCGGTGGACCTGAGCGAGCTCTTCGCCGTGACCAAGTGGGCGCAAGATGGAGCAGGGTATTATTATCTGAAAGCTCGCCCGGGGGAGAAATTCCTTGGGGACTTGCCAAATAAAGTTCGTGACTGGAAGAAGCAGTTTTTCTTCATCGGTGGAGACTGGCGAGCTTCCAGCACGTACGATGGACGAGGTGGCCGTATTCCCACTCCGGAGGGATACGGGGAAGCCAGCAGTAGGTCACCTATTTTGGTGTGTGTGGGTCGAATTAGATATACTAATTTTAATTTTTTTTCTTTTTGCAGTTCCGAAGCGACACAAATCCAGTCGGGGCAGGCCTAAAGTGTCGGAGCAGTTCGACGTGGTACGCGCCATCTGCTGCTTGAGAAGCGAGAAGGATAGGCAGGTCGCCCACCTGTGTGCGCACCATTGCCTGTGGCTCGCCGGGCTCCTTACATTGCCGCACCACCTCGATATCCAAGGTCCCGAGCTCCCAGGTTTAACTCCTTGGAGCTCGCCTATGGGGGGGTAGCTCACCCATCATGCTGACATTTGTTATTTTCTTGTGCAGGTGGTAGCTTCGTTGCCATCCCGATTGCCGAGGTCCCTGAGGCCTATCAAGTCGTCAAAGAGCGCTTCGAGATGGGCCCACCTCGCCCCAACAGGCTTACCCCACCGTCCGTGCTCGCGCTGGAGACGGCCAAGGAGGTAGAGCTCGCCTCTAAGAAGGGCGAGGCAGGGGGATCAGGAGCCCAAAGGGAGAAAGGCAAGGCTCCCGAGAAGTCTAAGGCATCTGAGGTCGCCCGGGCCGGCCGAGGCGGGGGGCGAGTTGTTGCCCCCTCCGAGCGAGGTCGAGAAAAGAGGGGGACCCAAGGGGGTGGCAGATCCCGAGCCGGCGAAGAGGATCCCCAAGCTCGTAAGAGAACGAGATATACTGTCCTAGTCGACGAGGAGTCCGACCGGGTAGAGAGGACCTCGGCGAGGTCAGGGCAGGGGGGCTCCGTTCAATCCACCGCCCCGCTCGCGGCCACGCCCATCTGGAGTTCGCCCCCTTCGCCGTCTCCATTCGGGGTGCAAGCCACTGACGACACGCTACTGGGTTGGGATCCCGACCGAGTTCAGTAAGTAGTTCGCCCAATTGACCTTCATTGTCTATTATCCCTTGTTTTTTCCTAACACTTTCTATCTGTTTCGATTCCACAACTATGCTCCAATCGCTTTCCCGAATCGCCACGAGGCCCTGCATGCCTTTAAGCGATCTCGCTCTCTCACGTCGATGCGGAACCTCCCTCCGGGCATAGCCCGGAATGCTGTGAGCGAGGTGCCAAGGCATTGGACGACCCCGTTGGTGGCGGGTATCAACAGCCAGGACCTGAGGGAGAACCTCCTTCTCTCGGCCCACTATGCGAGTAGATTGGTGCTCGCCAATCAGAAGGCCCTCGAGCAGGTCGCCGAGCTGGAGGCAGGTCGCTCCGACAGGAACAAGCGGATGTTGGCACTGGCGGACTCTGTTGACAAAGTGAAAAAATAGGCGCAGCTCGCTGAGGAGAAAACTGCAGCATCGCTGGTCGCCGAGCAGGACGCTTTGAAGCAACTCGGCGACCTCCAGCGACAGCTCGCCGGGCTTGAGAGGGAAGCGGAGGCCAAACTCAAGGCAAAGGAAGAGGAGCTCGCTGGACAGCTCACCCAGGAGATTGATCAGCACAGTCTGACGAAGAGGGAGCTGGAACTCCAGCGAGGCCTGGCCCGGGGGGCGGACATGGAGTGTTCAAGGCTAAGGGCCGAACTAGAGGCAAAGGTCCTTGAGGTCGCCGAACTACGCAACAGTGCCTCCTCCTCGGCTGATCTGGTAGCTGCGAAAGCCGAGGCCTCGGATCGGGGCTTCGTGCAATGTTATGCCGAGGTTGTAAGGGCCCTCTGGTGGGCGCGAGCCTATCATGATGACGAGGTGAAGGCCGTAGTGGGCGAGTTTAAGGAGTGTTTGGACCGGGTTCCCTTTCCCGACGGCTCTGAACTGGACATCGGTGACCTCCCAGAGCTCGGCATACCTCTCGACTTCGTGCCCGCACTGTTTCAAGTCATCAAGACAGTCGAGGTGCCGGAGCTGGGCATTGTTGAGGAGGAGGCCGCCGGCGAGGAGGAGCAGGTTCCTCTTACTGTTGCACAGCTCCAGGAAGCTTGCGGGGATGCTGTGCTGAACTTCAGTGAGTTCAATACCACCGGGCTTACTGGCAATATCACAACCGAGGCCGAGCTCTCTCTACCAACTGACCCGGTTGCCCCCGACTCCAGCGAGGTGCCTGCAGATGCCCCTCCCGCTGCTCCAAATGTTAAGAGTAGTTTTTTTTTTTAATTTCACAACTTGTAGTAGGTCGCTAGGCTCCGTAGCTCGCCCAGAAGGAGCTCTATTTTTGTAGCCTTTCATTTTTGCTTTAAGTAGATGCAGCTCGCCTGGCACATGCAGCTCGCCCAGAAGGAGCTTTTTGTAGTTCAAAGATGGCCAGCTGGTCGGCCTTTGTGGCCAGCACAGCTACTCATACTTAGGATTTTTTCAAGTATATTTTTTACTTGAAAATCTCTTAAGTATCTTTTGAATATAAGTCGAGCATTTTTTGTCCAACTCTTTCCCTTTATGTATTTGCGCTTTTACGTTATAATTTTCTAAATAGCTCGTTCTTATTTTATTTTTCTGGTACATAATTGTTCGTCTTATTATACTTTGAGAAGTGAATCGTTCGTTTTATGTCACTTACGACTACGAATTGTACCTCTGTTTTGAGAGTGCGTATTCTTTGTCTTACGCCACTTAGGGCCGCGAATCGTTCGTCTTAGACCACTTAGGGCGGGGAACTGCACTTCGATTGATTCACGTTGGGCCATTGGGTTTCATGAACCTTGCCTTAGACATTTTTTTATCTTTTTCGCGAATTTTTCTAACTTATGGCAGTAGGTGCTTAGCAACCCTTTACGAAGGGTACCTTCGCAACCTTAGGCACTTTGGCCTTCGCCTTCGAGCTATTTAATTACAACGCTTGGGACCTTGGTCCTTACGCATTGCGGATTTTTGAGCATGTGGGCGAGCTGGGTTTGGCGAGCTCCCTGGAGCAGTGGGTGACCTGGTGCAGCTCGCCTGGTCGGAGAGCTGCACAGGTCCAAACACTTGGGAATTTTTCTGAATTTCTCTGACTTTGCAAATTTTTTGACTTTTTATAGTAACGTTATTTACATCGGTTGCCATCGACATTTCTGATGCAAACCTTCGACTAGTCTATTACAGGACTCTAGTCTATTGGTAAAACTTTTTTAGATGTGCCGAGCTCCAGGTGTATGATGAAGCCTTGCCTTCTGCGTCTTCTAGATCATAGGTACCGTTTGGCCAGGCAGCGGTGACCCAGAATGGTCCTTCCCAGTTTGAACCGAATACACCTGGTGGGGCCATCAATTTCTTTTTTAACACCAGGTCTCCGACCTTGAATTTTCAGTCTCGGACCTGAGAGTTGTAATATTTTTCCGCTCTACGCTTGTAGGTGGCGTTCTTCATTTCTGACGAAGCTCTGGTCTCTTCGATCAGATCCTTTTCTACTGCCAAGGCTTCATCATTCTTTTCTTCATCATATCCCACCACCTTCCAAGTCTTGTTCTGGACTTCAACCGGGACTACGGCTTCAGTCCCGAAGGCTAGGGAAAATGGGGTCTCCCCGGTGCTGGCCCTATAGGAAGTCCTATAAGACCATAGGACCTCCGGGAGTTCGTCTGCCCAGCTCCCTTTCTTTTCCTCGAGGCAGAGCTTCAATATGTGTTTCAGAATCTTGTTCACCGCCTCGACCTGGCCGTTCGACTGGGGATGATATGGAGTTGAGTAGAGCTTCTCGATGTTCCATGAGCTGCAGAAGTCCCTCAACTTCTGTCCATCGAACTGCCTTACATTATCAGTGATGACCGACTGCGGGAGCCCAAATCTGCAGATCAGGTTTTTCCAAATGAAGTCGATCATCCATTCTTGGGTTATAGTAGTGAGAGCTTCGGCCTCAGCCCACTTAGTGTAGTAGTCTACTGCTACAACAGCAAACTTTACACCGCCTCTACCAGGTGGAAATGGGCCGATCAAGACGATTCCCCATTTCGCGAAAGGTCATGGGCTAAACACCGATTTCAGCTGGTTGGCTGGGGAGTGGATGTTAGGTGCGAAAAGTTGGCACTTTCGGCACCTTCGAGCGAAGCTGATGGCATCTTTGCGAAGAGTGGGCCAGTAGTATCCCTGCCTGATCGTCTTGTATGCCAATGCTTGCCCCCCAACGTGACTCCCACAAATCCCTTCGTGAATTTCTTCTAACAGTTCGGACCCCTGCTTCCTAGTTAGGCATTTGAGTAGGGGTAGAGAGAATCCATGTTTATAGAGTTGGCCATCCAGCAGTGTATATCTGGCAGCTTGCTTTGTTAGCCGGCTAGCTTCCCAGGTGTCCACGGGGGTTGTTCCGTCTGTCAAATATTTTTGGATTGGAGTGCACCAATCTTCACCATCTTCACTATCTTTCTGCCCCCCGCTCGAGGTTTGATTTATCTTGTAATCGGACGTCGAGGGGCTTTTCAGTGTGGTGATTACAACCTCCGTGAATTCGGCTTCGCCGTTGCTAGTAGCTAGCAGAGCTAGAGCATCTGCTTGTGTGTTTTCTAGCTGCGGTATCTGATTGATGTAAACTTGTGTAAACATCGAGATCAGATGCGCGGCTATCTTCTGGTAGGTCATCATCTGCTGGTCTTTTGCTTCATATTCCCAACAGACTTGGGATATTATTAGCAGGGAATCTCCGAAAACTTGAAGATTGGTTGTCCCCACAGCTAATGATAGCCTAAGTCCCGCTATTAGTGCTTCATATTCCGCCTCGTTGTTGGTTGCTCGAAAGTCGAACCGGATTACGGAGGTGAAGACTAGTCTGTCTGGGCTGATCAGGACCACGCCGGCGCCTGCTGCTACGCTGGTTGATGATCCGTCTACGTAGAGATGTCACGGAGCTATACGCCCCCTTATCGGATCTCGTGGGAAAGTTAGCTCGACGATGAAGTCGGCGAGTGCTTGTCCCTTGATCGCTGTTCGGGGTGTGTAGGTTATACCGTATTGGCTAATCTCTAGTGACCATTTCAGCAGGCGCCCGGCGGTGTCTGGGCGCTGTAGTATTTGGCGTAGTGGGAACGTTGTCAGCACCTCCACCGGGTGGTCAAAGAAATAGGGCCTCAATTTTCTAACACTCATCACCAGTGCATAAGCCAGCTTCTCTGTTGGGGTGTACCGCAACTCAGCTTCGTGTAGTACTTGGCTTACGTAGTACACTGGTAGGTGTGTTTTCGCCTCTTCTCGGACCAGGACGGAGCTGATGGCCACCTCGGATGCGGCTAGGTATAGATACAGCGTCTCTCCAGGTATCAGCTTTGATAAGACCTGCGTATCCGCCAGGTATGTTTTGATATCTTCGAAGGCCTGTTGGCATTCACTTGTCCACACGAAGTGATTTTTTAGATGGAGCGTGTTGGCTTTGGCCGCCTCTTTGTACCTCCATGTGTTTGCCTTAATCGCCTCGAAAAATGGATGATTTCGGTCGCCGGACCTGGAGATGAATCTGTACAGGGTTGTCATGCACCCGGTCAGCCTTTGAATTTTTTGGACGGAATCGGGTATACCCATCTCGATTATGCATTGAACCTGTGTTGGGTTGACCTCAATTCCACGCTGGCTAACTAGGTGCCCCAGGAACTTTCTGGAGTGTACGCCGAAGCTGGTCTTTTTGGGGTTCAACTTCATGTTGTAGTGGCGCAGTATGTTGAAGGTCTGTTTTAGGTGGTCCAGGTGGTCCTCCTTTCTCAAACTCTTGACAACTAGGTCATCCACGTACACCTCCATGGATTCGCCAATGTGTTGGTCAAACATTTTGTTCACCAATCTTTGGTAGGTGGCTCCGACGTTGATGAGTCCGAACGGCATCCTTTCCCAGCAATACTTGTTCTTGTTGGTGTAGAACGTCGTGTGTTCCTGGTCATCCGGGTGTAGAGCTATCTGGTGATAGCCCGCGAAAACATCCATGAATGTCATCATCTCATGGCCTGCGGTGCTATCCACCAGCTGATCGATGTGAGGCAGTGGGAAGTTGTCCTTCCGGCATGCTTTGTTCAGGTCCGTGAAGTCGATGCAAAGTCTCCACGTCCCATTGTGTTTATTCACCAGGACGGGGTTTGCAACCCATTGCGGACACAAAGCCTCCTTGATGAGTCTGTTGTCTAACAACTTCTCGACCTCAACAGTCAGAGCTGCATACTTGTCTGGTCCATATTTTCTTCGCTTTTGGCGTACGGGCCTCCTCGTCGGATCTATGTTAAGTCTGTGGCAAGCATGTTCCAATGGGATCCCCGTCATGTCTTCGTGGAACCAGGAAAAAATGTCCAGGTTGGTCATTAAGAATAGCTCCATCCTCGACCGGTACGGTTCAGGTAACTCAGAACCGATGAAAAGTTCTAAGTCCCTTTTCGGGTCCACCGGGAGTGTCTTTAACTCCTCCATGGGGGTGGCTTTTCTCTTTTGACTTTTCCACCTCGGGTCGCTGATGAACTCGTCCCTCTCTTCTTGTGACATCTGCGCAGGCTCATGGCCTATGCGCGGTTCGAGGTCATCGGGTTGGCTTCCAGCTTGGGTGGGCTCATCAGCTGCGAGCACCTCTGGTGGTTTGTCAACTTGGGATGGTGCGGTGACTTGGGGAGTTGGGTCAACGTCCATTGGTGTTGGTTCTTGACCTCCCGCAGGTCCCCCATCTTGGGCTTCATCAACCACCTCCATGGGAGCAGGTTGCTGCTCCTGCGCAGGTGCTGATCCCTGCGCAGGTCTCAACACTTGGGTTTCTTCTAAGTCCTCCATTGGTGTCGGTTGTGTGCCTTGCACAGGTCCAATGCCTTGGTTGATTTCTGACAAATCGCCTACCTCCATCATCTCAGTTTCGACCGAGATGACGTCTAGGATGTTTGACTCGTCTGCAGGAATCTGTACGTCCTCTTCGAGGATGTGGACCTGTGTAACAGACTTCTTGACCCGGCCGTCTTTGACCTGGAGTAAACACTCTCGGGCCTTTTTCTGGTCACCTTTTATAGTTCCGGCACCTTTTGGAGTTGGGAATTTTAAACAGTAGTAGTAGGTCGAACACGCCACTTTCAATTCATTAATAAACGGACGACCAAGGAACCCGTTGTAGGAGGACTGCTGGTCGACAACTAGGAAATCTATGAGCCTAGTTAGTCTCCTTTCGGAATCCTCAGCCGATACAAGCTGGACGCTCAACCTAATACTACCTAGGGGGACGGTTATAGCCTCTCCGAACCCCACTATCCTAGCATTGCTAGGTTCCAGATACGACTCAAACTCACCTAAGGCATCCAAGGTGGATTTGAAGAGAATGTTGGTGAATGCGCCAGTGTCCACAAGTAGCCTGTGAACTCGGACGTTCATGATGTTGGCGGTTATCACCAATGAGTCGTTGTGGGGCATCAGTACCCCCTCCAGGTCCGCTGAGGAAAATGTCAGCTCGTCAGCAAGTTGTGAGATGGACCTGAGGCCGGAGCTGCCTTCCTGGACTTAGTTTATGGCCCGGATCTCGGCCTTCCTCTTTCTCCAGGATATGGAGGATCCCCCGTCCTGGAGACCTCCGGCAGCTCCGACCTCCTCCTCGAGAACTAGGAGCTCTCAGGTGGGCTCCAAGTTTTGCTGAGGCTGGGGAGGTGCTCTCCGTCTGTTGTGGGGACCAGGTTGGTCTGCTTCCTCTTCTTCATCATCGGAGGTAGCCCTCCTCTCGAACCTTGGCCTCTTAGCTGGGGCCTTCTTCACGAACTCGGCCAGCTTTCCATCCTCGTAGAATTTCCAGAGTTGCTTGAGGAGGTCTCGACATTCACTGGTGAAGTGGCCGATGGCCTGATGGTAGGCACAGAATTTGTTGGGGTTGAGCTTCGTGCGGTCCTGGCGGATTCACCTCGGCTCTTCTAGCATGGCCTTGCCTTTGACGGCAGTAAAGACGTGGTAAACGGAGACAGTGAGGACCTGGTTGAGCTTTTCTTTGAGCTCGTCTCCCTCGCCAAAGGCTTTTAAGTTCCGGGGGGCTTTGTAGGCGCCCCCAGACTTCTTCCCGTAGGGTTTCCTTTCTTCGTGAGCACCAACTTCTTTGAGCAGTGCTTCCTGCATGGCCACGAACACCCCCGCCTTGTGACGAAATTCGTTGTAAGTGTTGGGACATGCGAGGTGCATCTCCTTCCAGAGGTCGGTGCACCTCTTAAGCCCGGCCATCGCTGCGACGACCTTGGTGTCTTCACTTACCGGCTCGCCTTCCAGCAGGATTTTGTCGAACCTTTCCAGGTACTGCTGGTCGGTCTCACTCTCGCCTTGATGGATGTTGGCGAGTCGGTGCTTCTGGGTAAGGTAGGATCCGAACCCAGAGAAATGGGCCAGGAACTCCCGCGAGAGTTGGCCAAATGAGTAGATTGACCCCGGGGCGAGTGAAGAGAACCAACGGTGAGCTCGGTCCCCTAGGGTCAGCGGGAAGTTCCGGCACTGGGTGGAGTCGGTGGCGCCGACCGAAATCATGAAGTCTGCGTACTTGGCCAGGTGGACTTTCGGGTCAGATTCGCCCTCGTACGCGGACATCACCAGGAACTGAATTTTCTTCTGGACCGGTGCGCTGAGGATGGCAGGTGCCAATGGGGACGTGGGGAGGGTCGTGGCGTCAGGTCCGCCATACTTGGCTGCTACTTGTGCTTGTAGCATTTCAACGGCCCTTTTCAGTGAGGTCAGCTCGTCATCCCGGGTAACCTCTGGCGGAGGCTGCTCAAAGGTCGTGCGTCTCGCGGATGCACGTCCCCGAGGTGCCTCACTCTGGGGTGACCTCTCGGTGGCGGGCTAAAATTGGCATCCGCCGTGGGGGCCTAGCCGGTCACTGGCGGGCCTCCTCAGCCTTTCGTGGGCTGATATGCGTGGCTGCTGGTCTGAGTCCCCATGGGACGCGGCTGGGGCCACCGTCCGCTCGTTTTCCCCGTATCTCGGGCCCAGGTGGCCTTGGAGGACCTCCCTCCTTTGTGATTGGTGGGTGCCAGATGCCCCGGTGTAGGCTGACTCCCTTCCGGTGTAGGGAGCGGGATTCTCCTCTACCATCTTGGCCTTGCCGGTCCTCTCCTTTAGCTGGCGAGCTTGTGCCGAGCTAGCCTCCTGCTCGGTGGGGAGTTTGTTGTAGTCCCCTCTGGTCTGGGTGCCCTGAGTAGGCCTGGTCTGCTCCCGGGCTTCGGCAGCTAGAGCTCGCCTGGGTACCAGGGCGAGCTCGTCCTGCTGTCGCTACTGCAACCTCTGTAAGGTCGCGATGGTGCGTTGGAGCTCGTCAGGGTTGCTGGCCAGGTCCCTCAGGGCGGGAGCCAAGTCTTCCTGGGTCACCGTAACTCGCGGAGGTCGCGGAGCTGCGGTGCTCTTCTGGGGAGGTGGTTGTGATGTTTCCACCACCTGGCGTGAGGTCTCCGCCTCGGCCTGGTTTTGATCACCCCCTTTAGACCTTCCCGCAGCTGCGGAGGCCTGTCCCTTGGCGGTTCGAGTGTTGGCCATTTTCAGATTACGAAGGTGGTAGCTCGCTGCAGTTCGCCGAGGTGGAGTGGGGTCGCCGGGCTGGAGGTCGTCCAGCTTGACCGGAGCTGTGCAAGTTTTCGTCTAGCCACGCGTGTGACGAATTATCCAAAATTCGGTTTATTCGTGTGCACGCGCGCATTTGAAAACTTGTCCCGGGCAGATTTTGCAAAATCCGAAAATTTGGGTTTTTGTCCAGAAATATGGGTTCTTCGTTCAAGGGATGAAGATGTACGTGTATCTTCAAGTGTTCTTGGGTTTTATCAAGAACACCTTCAAATCTTCAAATCTTCAACAAACCCTAATTTTTTGTTCTTGAAAATTTTTAATTTTCAGATTTGCCTACGAACCGGCACCCTTCCTCTAGCGCCAAATTGTTAATAGAATTTACTAATCGTTGTTTGTTATGTGGCTTTATATCGGATTAATTCTACCAAACAATAATCTTATGATTTGTGTTCTTGGATATAATATGAAGAGGGATAGTAGAGAGTTTAGAGAGAGAAGTATTGTAGTAAGGATTGTATTGATTGTGTGAGAATTCTCTGAATAGTACAAGAGAGGTCTTATTTATAGGTGTGTGAGTGTGAGACGGCACCTTACGAGCCTATTTGGCTTCCGGTGTTGACGA
The DNA here is from genome assembly GCA_026898435.1 of Prunella vulgaris. Lineage (NCBI taxonomy): Eukaryota > Viridiplantae > Streptophyta > Magnoliopsida > Lamiales > Lamiaceae > Prunella > Prunella vulgaris. The sequence goes on from JAPKLY010000063.1 coordinate 209,306, forward strand.
AGGTCTGTAACCTTCGTCCTGGTCCCCTACACTGCTTCCTATATCGTGCCTCATCCTACTACAATGTCTTAGACTAGATGGGCCTCATTAAAAATCTCGTCGTAAACCACCCTTGTGGATAAACCGGACGGAGGGAAAAAGAGCGCACCATCCGGGTCCTATTTGACTAACAGGCGAGCTCATGGGTGAGCTCGGAGGTGGATTCCACTGGTTTGAGCGAGTTATGGGGCGAGCTCCAGTGCCTTGCGCGGCTTACGGACGTTATGCGATGATGGATCTCGGCGAGGCCTTCATGAGGATACGGGGCGAGCTCTGGGCGAGCTCCAGGATGACAGAGGCGAGCTCTTGTGGGCGAGCTACGTAGATAAGCTATCCCCACGTGGGCGAGCTCCGCACTTTTACGGATTTGGGTGAGTCCTGACGACCTGCCAAACCTTGGTGATTATCCATATACTAATTATGTTAGTTCGCCAGTCCAACACATACAATTATTCTCCTATCTTATCGCTTCGTTGCTCGAGGCCGAGCAACAATCTAGTTTGGGGTATGATTAGGGTCATAATTGCATGTTTTCAGCACTCATTTCTATATGTTTTTGGTTATATTATGTTCATATTTGACCCTATTATGCGATACTTTGTGTATTTAACCCTTTTTGGCTAGAAAATTGTGATTGTAGGTGAAAATGAGCAAAATGAGGAAGAAACGAGCAAGATCGAGAAAAGTCCACATTTTGGGGTTGAGAAAAATAGAGAAATTAATATTTCATGTTGAAGAGCTTGAATAGAGGGTCACAACGAAAGAAGAATCGAGTCGATCGGAGTTCTAGAGCGCAAGATATGACAAAAACGAGGAAGTCGCGCATCAACCGAGACTAAGGCCTCGGTCGACAGGACCCCTTCAGTAGAAGGCAGGAGTCGCACGACCAAGTTACCTAAAGACACGCATCGAGCGAGTAGGCTGTCGACCAAGCTCGGACGGTAGGCGCTCAGCCCTTGCGCGACAAAATATGCCATTGTCGAGCAAGCTGTCGACCAGCTGGTCGACAGTTCTTCAGTTCTTGGGCGACAGAAGTACAAAAAGTCCGAAATTTCAGGGCTATTTTCATATTTTCGCGCGTTTTAATGAAGGGCATCTTAGTCAATGATCCAAGGGCACTATATATACTTCCATCTCAGATTTTCAAAGGGACTTTTATTATTTTCTTAGATTCACTTACATTATATATTCTCTCACTAGATTAGGAGAAGTTAGAGGTAGTTTCCAATTGGGTGTTCTTAGATTTCCATTTACGATTTCTGCAATTACTTTCGATCTACCGTACGGATCTTCAATCAGTCTTCTCCAGCATTCTTAGCATAGCTCAAGCTACATTTCTACCGTTCGGTTTTCAATTTCTATTGTCGGATCAATTTTTAACTTCTAGAGGTAATCTTGTATCTTTTCAATTTCCTTGTAATAGGTAAATTCTTGTATACTATTTATAATTCCAGCATAATGAAGATTGTAGTTACTTCAATTTCTCTTTTGTTTACTAAATTAGCCATGGGCTTATTCCGTTGTGTGTTGGTGTATGATTCCTATGGATTAGTGTGGTGTTTATGTTGATCTTATGAATGCTTGAGATGTTGTATGATCAATACTCTATTTTGATGGTTTTCATGAATGCTTATATGCATAATTGATTGTATGGGCCATTAGGACTTAGTCTCATACGAGAGTTGGGCTATTTACCTAAACATTCTTGTTATTAGGCCATTGCATACTAAGTGTTTGTTAAAATTCCTAAGATAGTGAGAATTACCTTAGAGAATTGGTAAGATAATTAGAGGCTCTTATGTGCATCTAGGGAGACCTTTGCACGTTAGAGTGGTTTGCCTATTGATTGTACAATACCTCAATGCATGAGTAAGTGATACTTCACCACATGAAACATAGGATAGTACACTAATACACTTCTCACACAACTTGCTCACTTTGTGAATCAAGGTGATAGGTAGTTTACTCGTTTGACGCACTTGTAGACTTAGATACCATATCCCCTTTACTTGCTTTGTGCTTTTGAATTCGGAACGATAATCTTACCTTACAAATACCCCTCTCCTTGTGTTCGATATAAAATAAACTTGGTTAAGCTGGCCATTACAATAACGATCATGTACACTTGCACGTAGACACCGAATAGACAAACAATTGTCCAGTCGTCAAACATTCATATACGCAAGTTGTCATTGGTGCATATTAGTATTCTTTGGTATAATGAACTTACTCATATACTACCAATAGTAATATATACTATTGTTTTCTCATTTGTACTACTTGCCCAGATTTTTGTGCTCTATTACTAATTTGTTCCTATAATACTTGCTCATTACATATGTTTGTTATTCTTACCCCATCACTGAATTTCTGTACCTGGTATAATACACTTCTATGTATACATTACGTGGTCGAATATACTATAACACCGTTTTCATTTCTATGTCACACTTTGCTCCCGTTTTTCTTTCTTCTTCCCCACCACATATTGTTACCTGATTATGATTACTCATGCTTTTCACACCATGTGTATTCTGCCCACCACATTTTTCCCCTTCATTTAAAGAATACATATTGCAAATCTACATTTTCAACAATACTACATACACATTCCACACCGCGCGTATTCTGTCCATCACACATTATGAGTACAATTTCATATGGGAAATTTTGCAGTATACTCCTGATACCTAGATGAATATGCATATTCTGTGCATAAAACGAGTTCAACACGTTGTACATTCATTGATAATCATTAAAGATAAATCCAAGACTATGTTATCAAAACATACATCATGTCTGAATACTACATCAATGTTTGCAGGATAAATGTAGTCGGCCAGAGGAATATCAAGCAAATGTCTTACCAACACTACCACATACCTATATATATAAGACGGATGTCATCAGATACAGATGTAACAAACGTGTGACATCAGCATAACATTCATCATATGTCATTCGTACAACACTAGCAAGCTTCGTGAACACATTTTTCTTGAATAGAACATATCTGCCTTCATTATCTGCCAATTATTCTGTGAAACATCTACGCACCCATGGGGACAGCTCGTACTCCTTTAACCTCAGTTGAACAACCTTCACTCCTCCACCCACCTCTAGAATGAGACTAACATCCATGTTTGTCAATCTCAATTGATGACCTCCAATTATGAAAGATTCAGACGGCGCATCGAATGTTGCCATGACTTTACAGAGATCCTCTCGTACTTCCACCAACGTGTCCTATGTACCTTGTAATCAGATCTCAGAAGGGCATTTACAAGCAACCAGAAAGGTGTCCTCTTTATATTCATTAGTTGTTGCTCGCTTAGTCGAAGACTTTTAATCTCTCTCACTATTGTCACCATATTACTACGGAAATGCAGCACTCCATCATTCAACGCAAGTGCTCCTGCAGATTAATAAATGAAAGCATGTTTATTATAGTCATCTAAGCATTGTGTGTATGGTACTAATTCACATATACTACACACTTACCAAAGAAATTTTGTGGAATTCTGTCTCCACTGTTCCACTCAGAGGTTGATGCTTCAAAGAACTCATCTACCACTCCCTTGCTACGATCAGGGATGCTGCACTCGGACAGTGGGTCATGCCTTTGAACTGTTGCCCATTTTCTCATGTGCCTTGTCTGCTTCACATTGCGCTCATACTCTGCAATGTACGAAAAGAATATCTTACACTGTGCTTGTGCTCCAACAATTGCGCACACACTTTTCATAATAAAATATACACATTTAATTCACATGTTCTAACCTTCATCGGATGATTCGATGTTCTGCCTCATTATTGCTATTCCTACACGCAACACATACAATAATAGTCTTAGTAATGCTCTTTATCAGTAGTTCTATGCCACACTGCAATACAAATAAAGCACAACAACCAGAACAATCAAATGACACTTGAATATGGTTGACTCCGAACACCCATATACTTAATAGTATATTAACATTAGGAATTATTTCGTTGACCCAGGAAGGTCAGTTTACAACTAATGTTTCTGTATTCTAAATCTGCCCCATTCAAATTCGAACATACTATTTAAACATATGAAACAAATGTGCTCACGTTAATTTCACCATATACATCAAACTACATAACAGAGAAAGATATATTTTCAGTCTACTGTGCTCATAGTAACTTCACAATTCTCTCACGAACATAACATACATAAAATGTACTCATTTCACCTACTCTACCTAAAAGGTGTGCAACCATTCATATTGAACCTAGAAATCTTACCAAACTTTTTCAAACTGGGCTGCCTCATTTTGTGCATTCTCGATATGACATATGTCTGCTCCTCATTCTCTGAGTCGTCTGTCTCTATCATCTTCCGCTTTGCCTTCACCATGCCTGATTTTCAAATAAAAAAATACTGACGACCATTACACATGCAACCACATCTCCTAAAACTAAAAACACCATTCCATATACTATTTTATCCTAAAAAATTAGCTTAGGGTTTCCACCTCTGTTATCCTTAACACACAAGCTATGAGTGCGACTATACATCTGCATGATCAAATCTTACCTCCGTCATTGTTTTCCCTGTCCTTTGATATCCCACTCTCACCGATTCACCTTCTTCTCTGAGTTGCTCTGCAATTTATTCCACCAAAAACCACTTGAATGTGAGGGCTACTTACTAACATACAAATGTCAGAAAATTTGGGGGTGATTTAGGGGGATGTTGGTAGTTGATTAGACACCATCACTCCTCCTACAGTATAAAGTGACGCACTCGGTTATTACCCAAAAATGAAGACAGACAATTATTTTGCTAATTAGCCCCTATACGTAACTTAAAAAGTATTTGCCCTCACATTTAATTTATGTATATATTTAGCCCTTAACAGTGCTTGCCCCTATTTGGAACATGTCTTATACTGAATTTTGACAATTGATAGATTTGAACTATATATATATAAATTGAACTTTTACGTTGTAAACCAATAATTTCAACACCTATAAATAAATATATAATAGGTGAGAAAAAATATGCTAAATGTAGTTTTCATTAAAAAGATGTGGGTTACAACTCTCGTGAATCTCTTGATTCTTATCTCCAAAGACATGAGTTTGATTTGTCGTACCAGGGTCTTGACGACTTATTTCGAATTTGACCTACAATTTGATAGTAGGGGAAGAATTTGACCTACAAATAAATATGTGATGGGCAGAATACATAATGTGTGATGGGCAGAATACGCGTGGTGTGGAATATGCATGTAGTATTGTTGAAAATGTAGATTTGAAATATGTATTCTTTAAATGAAGGGGCAAAATACACATGGCGTGAAAAACATGAGTTATCATGATCAGGTAACAATATGTGGTGGGGAAGAAGAAAGAAAAACGGGAGCAAAGTGTGACACAGAAATGAAAATGGTGTTATAGTATATTCGACCACGTAATGTATACACAGAAGTGTATTATACAAGATACAGAAATTCAGTGATGGGGTAAGAATAACAAACAACCTAGCAATTCTTCTATAAGTAGTTCTCATTTTCAATGGTATACTCTTCATCTTCTCAACATCCATCTCTAGTCTATCTTTATGTGGTGGATATATTATTTTATGAAAAATCACAGCCTTACCTTCATTTAGCTTGAATTTTGCTGTAGCCCAGATAGAGGTAATTGTCCTCCTTGAAATGTCAAATTCTACAACAGCTTCCTACATTTTGCCTCTGTATGGATGACCATTTTTGCTATTCACAAGAAGAAATTAGGCAACTCTTGTTCTATCCTCTATAGATAGATTTGGCTTGTTACATTTAATTTTTTTTTTTTTTTTGTGGTTGTTGGAAATTCAATGAAGTGTAAATGTTGTATCTATTGACATTTAGTAGGTGGGAAACTTAAATTTTCTATTTTAGGGGGAATTGTGTTTTTAATCCCATCAATTAAGTCAGCTATTAAATCAGCCGTGTAAATTTCCCTTGTTTACAAAATGGAGAGAGTTGTTAAGTTAATCAAATATGTTTACTATTCTTACTTTTTACTTTTTGAATATTTAATATTTGTTCTTAATTTCTGTGCCAATGGAGAAATGGGAAAAATTTTGCTGGATAGAGGGAGTATTATTATTATTATTATTATTATTATTATTATTATTATTATTATTA
>JAPKLY010000063.1:215515-248446 GCA_026898435.1 Prunella vulgaris
ATTATTATTATTATTATTATTATTATTATTATTATTATTATTATTATGTGATAGACGATTGATTGTGTATTGTAAACTATTGGAAACGCATATTATATTTTAAATATAATAGAATAGAATTTCAGAGAATTTAAAATATTAATATACCAAAATTCAGATAAACAGATAAATAATTTATTTTGTAATTTCAAAATTCACTTCTCAAATAATAAAAAAACATAAACTAATAAAATGAATAACTAAATTGTAATGTAACTAATTGACAGGCTTAGAATTATATATTGGCTTTTTTTTTTGTATGATCCTTGAAAGCATATAATTTCAACTTTTTATAGTCTTGATGAATATTTTGATACACTGGACCAAATTATTGATACTTTGAAACAGTTTCATGATAAGCTTATCATAAATCATTTTCATATAAAATCTACTCAATTTTTAATACTCCTAATAAAATTCTTGATACTCTTATCAAATATTTGATGCATTAAAATAATTTTCTAATAAGTTTATCATGAACAATCTAATGATAAGTACTCATAAGAAAATGTCAATAAATATATAAAATATAAAATTTACTCTAATTCTACTATTAAATTTATGTATTAAAAATTATTATTAAATTACATAATTTTTAAAATTTACAGATATCATAATATCCATCAATAGGAATGTAAATGAGTCGTGCCAAGGCGAGCTTGGCTCGTTTAACTGTTTATGGTTGGAGCTCGGCTTGTGTGTAAATTATTATGTTCGCGAATAGAAGAGCTCGACTCAAAAGAAAAACTCATTTATAAATTAATCAAACATAGTTTGTGTTCGAATATAAAAAGCATGTTTGGAAAAGCTCAACTCGATAAGCTTGTAAAAAAATTAAAAACTATACAAAAATAACATAAATTTATTAACGAGTTTATTCAGGAACTATTTTGTCAACTTCATAAACTAGCCTATTCACGAGCATTTAAGCCGAATATGACTCAAGTTCGACTCAATAAAATAATCGAGCTTGATTTCGGCTCGAGCTTAGGTCAGGAAATTTGACAAACAAACTCAAATGAATAATTTTTCGATCTGAGTTTCGAATAATTCACGAACGACTTGACTCATCCATATTCATCAATATCTCCACAAATTTATTGTCTCAATATTTCAAACAATATCAATGTTTTTAACTTTGATATTTTGTTAATAATAGGTTATTATTAAATTGTTTTAATATTTTAAATTTATTGATATCGATATTTGATATGGAAATATTCTTTGTTATTTTCACAAATTTAAGGTTTTAACTGATACCAATATTTTTAACCTTGCATGTGATGTGGAGATGAAAATGATCGCCTCTGATTTGCAATGAACGACAAAATGTCATCTTTAATATTTTACATCAGATGTTTTGACCATAAACCGAAATTCATCTCAAATCCATCGCAAAAATATTTTGAGATGGACAAGCCATCTATAATTCCATTTCCAACATGCATTTTTTTGTAGAGAAAACAACATCAATCCAATATTAGATTAGAAGTTCCTATACAAACATGCATAACGATTAAATTCTAAGAGCAAGGACTGAATGACATCTAACTCCTACTTCTCTTTAAACAAGTATGATCATGAAAGGATTGAATATCTGGGACATAGAATTCAATTTGATTTTTACCGAATGTAACTGCTCATTATCTTAAAAGGATATACTGTAAGATATGATTGAATTCTTGAGAAAGGGCCTCTTCTCTATGTCCAAAATTGCCAAAACTTTCATCTTGACGTTTTCTATCAATAACTTTATCTAATACTATTAATTAACATATCTTAATAGATATCTAGCTAGCATCTTTCAAGAAATTTCTCAGTGTTATATCTTCGAATGGGTTTATGGAGATCGGCCATATATCTTCAAATTTGTATCAATATGAGTGTTAATGTATGTAACATATATCATACAGCCTTGCATGCTCATACGCAGACTGAATCTTCAGCTTAGGGTTTCATGCACGTGTACATTAGCCTAGCCTAGCTACTTAAATCAAGAAGGATCTAGAATGTTGGTACTTAGTTACAATTTAGCTAAGTTAAGTTATTCTCATCAACCAATCACAAATTAAGGTGCATGCATTGGTAACCAACTCATATATATATATAGTCGTTGTAATACATGATCTATTTGATTGTTATGGGAAAAATATATTCTAATTATCAACAATGAGGGTTTGGTATTTCAGGTGTGGCCTCGAACATAGTTCATATAAGAGAGAGAGACAGTTCTTTGTCTCCTGATTTGTGGAGTACATCCTATATATGGGTAGTCGTGTTCTCTTCTTTCATGCAGTTTAGCAACTCACCTTCCCAACAATACGTACGGTCATTCAGTGGAGGAGTATTAATAGTCCACAATCTAGTTATGAGTCAACCCTAAAAAGTTGATATCAACATGAATTGGAAAGACCCTAAGAACACAAAAATTATTTAGAACCAAATTCTCGGTGTATTTGTTCTGTAGACGTACGAGTCAGTGTATCAATTAATAGTTCATTACCCCTATGACATCATGCATCTCTCTCAAGTGAGCCAAGATCAAAATTATATAACTCTTTTCACTTAGGAAATGCCTCCTAAAATTAATATCTTGATTTAAGATATATATAGTTCCCAAAAACGGTGATCTACATAAAGTTGAGAGATCAAGTAATGCACATCTATATATCATTTTTGTTTGATGTATGTGATGAAAAAAAAGATAAGATTGTTGAAACTTGATAGGTTGTACAAGAAGGAACAATATGAATTCTTAAGATGGAAGAAGTTATAAGGTCAATCAAGACAAAGGTGAGTATGTTATGAAATGTCAAAACTGAAAGAAGGTTGGAGGCGTATTGCTTGAAAAAAAAATATGTTATCTCTCTCTTTAATGGAATAATGGTAAAATTCATGAATAAAGGTTGGGCCGATTATAATAGTTTTCTTTTTTCGTATTTCAGAATTAGAGATGGTCATGTCCGTCTTTATTTTTTTAATTAAAATATAAGACGGGCAAAATCACATCGCTAATTCACCTAACCCATCTTGAAAAAATTAAGGACGGCTAACAGTTGTTAATATTTACACCTTGTCAGATCTTAACCTGTGATCAAGGATGAAAATATTTGGAAATATCCCCGATACATTCTTGATATTTTATTTTTTGTGAGCATCGATATCGATATTGGGAAGGACGATATTTTTATAATAACCGCAAGAAAAATTAATAATAATGATATTCAATATTTTTTTCAACTAAGGTTGAAATATCAGTCTCGGAAGAAATGTAACTGAAATTATTATTATTTGTATAAAATTGAAGTTGATACAAATATTGAGTACCCAATTTTTATCGATATTATTGTTGTTACCGATTTATCGGGTTTCAATGGTGGACTTATGTGGCTATATGGGTGTTCCGATTAAAGGATAACAAACACATAAATATAAACGAATAACGTATGAACAACAGCACTACGGGAGAAGTTTGAAAACTCTTCCCTTCAATATGGCGTTGAGTGCTTCAAAAAGAGTCTCCTAGCCTGTGTGTTTATTATTTCTTGAATAAGATTCCCAGTCCTTTACAAATGAGAAGATGACCCTCTATTTATAGAGAGACAACTGTAAAAGAAATAAAAGACCTATTTGCCCTTCATATATGGGTCTGTTGCAAATAAGTATAATAAGGCCCTACACTATTACATTAATGAAAATATGGCCTATTTGAGGATAAATACAGGATCCAGTAGACCCTAATTTATAGTCCCAAAATTGTATAATTCTAGTCACATACCTTTTCTTACGGACTAGGTTGATAATTTTGATAAGAGTAGGTATTATATAAAAATTGTTCATGATAAGTTTATCATAAAAATATTTTAAAGTGTCAAATATATGATTAAGAGTATCAAAAAATCATTAGGAGTATCAAAATTTTGAATAAATAATAATAATAATTAAAATATAATATCACTCATCCCAATTTTTATATTTTTGATGAGATTCTTGATACTCTTGATCAAATATTTGATATTTTATAACAATTTAATGATATATTTATCATGAACAATAATGATAAAATATCAATAAATATCATACATGTAAAATTTTATCAAAATATTTTAAAGTGTCACATATTTAATCAAGAGTATCAAAAATTAATTAGGGGTATCAAAATTTTGGTAAAAAAATCAATAACAATTAAAATATGAATTACTTTTCAAAAAATACACTTAAATTGCACGGTGCACATAGTGCATATACAAGACTAAGACTTAAAATATAAGCTATTGATCGCAATTTTTAATACATTTGATAAGATTAGTGTTACTGATCAAATATTTGATGCATTAAAATAATTATGATAAGTTTATCGTAAACAATTTAATTATAAATTTATAATGATCAAATATCCGAAATATAAAATCTATTCTGATTCTATTGTTAAATTTATGTCTTAAAAATTTATTATTAAATTTTATAATTTTTAAAATTTATCGATATCAATATATCCATCAATGTCTACACAAATTTACAGTCTTGATTTTTCAACTAATATCAATATTTTCAACTTTAAAATTTTTTTTTTGTAGTAAAGTTGTGTAATTGAATTCTCATATATTCTTTTTAAATTTATCAACATTCAATATTAGTATATCCTTTGATATTTTCATAAATTAAAGTTCACAACAATTTTACCAATACCAATATTTTTAACTTTGATCAGTGTTAACCCTGAATGATGAGGTACACTATTGTTTACACAACCAATACATTAGTTAAATGGTTACTCAAGATTAATTGTGTTAGTACCTTGGTTTAGATTTTGATGTGTGCAAAACAATGTGTTTATTTGTTGAATTTGACTAACACTTGTATTGAGGAAATTGGTGTTTGAAACATATAGTTGTAAGTGAAGTCTACAGCTGTGAATTTGATCAATCTACAGCTAAGACATGACCCTACAGCTGTAAGGTTTCTCTACAGCCGATTTTTGTTATTGACAGGACTCTACAGCTGCAAAGAACCGTTTGAAGATGATGTACAAGTCAGAAATTAATTGAAGATTAAGAAGACCCTTAAGGACTATTAGTGTAGCCTTTGAGCACTCACTAAACTGTACTTAAGTGGAGATTTTTCCTTTATTATGGAGGATAATGAAGATTAGTTACAAGGAGGCCAGAATTCTGAAGGAAATGACATAGTACAATCAGTACTATCCTATGTGAAGGATGAGGAACACTTCACACATGCCAATAGAGAGAGAGGAGCCTTATCCGGATTTCAAATTTGAAATTCCCAACGGATAAGTCACACCACTCAATCTATAAATAGAAGAAGTTCTCAAAGGAAGCAACAACAACAACCCCGAGCTTTCAAGGATTCAACCTAAGCAAGTCTACAGCCAGCATATTCTAAGAGAGCTTTTTCTGCTTTCATTCTTTGTGATTCATAGGATAGTTGGTTAGGATTTTCTTAGAAAGAATAACACTTTTTGTTGTTGTTCCCTCACCTATTTTTATTTCTACTTAGTGTAGATATCTCTTAGTGAGGTTTGTAAAACTCTTTGTGAGTTGTTGTTCTGAGTGAATAGGGTAGTTTATCTCTTTTTAGAATAGGAATCTGAGTGAACCTAGTTCTAAGGGGGAACTACTTGTACTGATCTTTGTGATCACTTCTTAGTGAATTTGGCACCTGAGTGGTGTAACAGTGGATGTAGGTTGTCTCTTTATAGACACTGAACCACTATAAAACCTGGTCTATTTACTTATTGCTCTTTATATTCCTGCTCCTGCATATTTAATTATCTTGTTACATTCATCATTGTTTTGAAACTTGTAGTGCATAAAACCCTTGTGATTTTCACATAAACTGACTCTACAGCTGTAGACTTTCATAAGTTACTCAACTGTTAAGTCCAGTTTATATTGTTTTTCATTAATCACTCACTTTATTCCGCTGCACATTAGAGTATTCTCAATACAATTCTAATTGTGAGAACTCCTCTGATAATTTGTCTACAAGTGATTGTTTATTTTGCAAAGTTTTAAACTCTGCAGCTGTAGACTTGCTAATCTACAACTGTAACCTTTGTGGTTCTGTTTTAAAAACTCTTGTATACTTATTCTTTTAAACTTGAAAAAGGGCTACTGTAAGGTTCTAGAACCCATCCTTTTTGAAAAGTTTGAAAAATCTTATTTTGGACTCAAGGTCTATTCACCCCCCCCCCCCTCTAGACCTTGACCACTTTAAAGGACCAACAAATTGATTGTATTAGTTGATATTGAAAGTAAAAATGAAACGATTATGCCACTCACATTTTAACTATCAAGTGTACAATATATTCCACTCACATTTTAACTATTTTAACTTAACCTAACATAACAGATTGATCAAATAAGTGGTATTTTGTAAGTACAGAAACCATAATCGATTGCCCTTCTGTAGTCCCATTCATATTTTGCGTGTTTGCAAGCCCAATTTCAGGGGACTAATCACTTATATAAATATAATATTTATAATTGTTTCTGAAAGAGAAGGTCTTATATGCAAAATTGCACATACAATATTACTTTAAAAGTAAAAAATTTAAAAATTTGCGGGTCAACATGGTCAAAGTAACAAAATTCGCGAATCATGATTGAGTCGGGTCGGATATGAACAATTTTCAGTTTTCAAGATTTCCACTCCCAATTTGTGTTATTTTATGAGCAAATGCATGCTATTATAAGACAAAATGTATATTACTATAAGACTAAATATTATATATATTCATCTATTTTTGTAAAAATAACTTTTTTCAAGCAATGTAAGAATAAAATATTTGTTACTATAAGAAAAGGTGTTAGAATTTCATAATATATATTTTTTTACAGAAATAATTATTTTTTCATATAATAACATATACTCCCTCGATCCGTCCCCTTATAAGTCGCTCATACATTTTGGGCACGAGTATTAAGAAATGTATAAAAATATTAATATAGTACATGTGATGTGATGGATAAAAGTGAAAAAATAATGGGACTAGTGTAAAAGGTATTGAAAATAATACTCCCTCCGTCCCGTAGGAATTTACACCCTACGGGACAACACATTTTTTAAGGAAAATGCATTTTATATATAAAGTAGTGGCATATGTGTAAATATGTGTATAGGTTTGTGAGTGTGCACGTAAATCAGTGTTTCCTTTTTTAGTAGTGTGCAAATTCCTGTGGGACGTCCGAATATAGTGTGCAAATTCCTGTGGGACGTTCGAATAAGGAAAGTGTGCAAATTCCTGTGGGACAGAGGAATTAATAAAGAAATAAAAAGTGTGTTACTGCATGAATTAATATATCTAGCTATTAAATGATGATGATTGAATTGAGAAACATATTTATTCTTAGCAAAAACATATTGTCCCTTACAGTAATATATTTGTCCAAATAATAACACAATCCGAGAGCAAAATATGTGTTACTATTAGAACAAATGCGCGACAATGTATATACAAATATTTATTTGTCCTTATATTAATAGATGTATCATTACATTATCAACAAAAACAAAGAATATAATAAATTAAGAAACGCATATTTGTTCTTGTAAAATACATATTATCCTTATAGTTGCTTTAAAATTATAAAAAATTAATTTTTTTAAGAAGTAGTAACACATATTTTACCTTAAGTAATACACACTTATTCATATAGTAACACAATTTGGGACTGACGTGATTTTTTCTTGAAAATTTTATTTGACCTTGTCTGACTCTTTTGGGATCCGCAAAATTTGGTCTGATTTTATTGCACGGATCAAAATGTAGTGCAATATTGCATTTAAGTTTTTGTGTTTTTGAAAAACTTAAAATCTATCTTTGGCAAAACAGATATTAATTTTTGTAAAATCGATTTTCATAGTGAGAAGTGAAAAGAAATAATTACCAATAATCAAATGTGGATCATGTTTAAGAGTCTAAACTTCCTAGCAGAAAAGATACATTGTTTCTTTTTTACACCAAACTCTCATATGAAAAGGAGAAGAATATAAATTGTAAATTGTACCAAACACCTATTCCTTTCAACATCCTAAGACTTTTCTTGGATTCTCTATCCAATCTGCAGTGGTTGCATTTGGAAATTTTCTAGCCCTTTCCGTCATCCAACTCCAAAGACGACCTTTAATCTCTTCAACCACCTTTTGTGTTACAAGTTGTTCACCTTGAAAAGTGACAGCATTTCGATATTTCCAAATGATCCAAATAACACATAGCCAAATACTCACTGCAAATTGTTTCCCCACATTGCCATTCAATAGACTGCTAAAAAATAGCAGGCTCGTAGAAGGACGAGATGGTAAGACAGTATGCAAGCCTAGCCAATTAATACATTCCATCCACACTTGATAACTCACATGACATTCGAAGAAGATATGATTGACTGTCTCAAAATCGTCGTTGCATAAAGCACAATTCAAGCTTACTTGATTTGGAAGACAATCAAGCTTAAACTATTATTTTTGTAAATTGTTATTTGAAAGTGATTTTTTTCAACCACATAACTCACTCAATATGATTTAAATCAATATATTTTCGACCACTCCACCACAAAACTCATTTAGTGAGTGTTTGGAAACTCAATTGTATACATAGAATCAATTATATATTAAAAATAAGCACTTGTAGAGTATTTACAAGTAAATTTTTTAATCAATTAAAATCTGATTCTCAAAATCAGCTTGAGACCTACTTTTCAATTATCAAAATTGTTTTAATTTTTATACATTACTATTTTTTTTCAAATACCATATAATTTTTAGAATTAATTAAAAATACTAAATTTCCAAACACTACATTCTTCATATTTTACTTGAAAAATCAATTAAAAGTACTTGATAATCACTTGCAAACACAACCTTAGTATCAAAAATTGAATAGAGTTTATCAAAATTTGGGCCTGAATTGTATTAATGTACCAAAACACTGAATGCAGATGGGCCTCAGCCCAATTTTCGGTCACCAAATAGTCAGATCATAATTTTGTACGGCTCATTATCCGAGTTTACTCATTCATTAAATTTGGAAAGGGACCCTTCACTCAGCAAATATCTTGTGACCATTGAGGTGCAATGCATAAACCTTGTGACTCTCTCTCTCTCTCTCTCTCTCTCATTTTTTAAAATTTGTTTCTATACGTTGATTATATTTTTAAAATTTGTTTCTATTCGTTGATTATATTTCTAAAATTTGTTTCTATTCGTTGATTATATTATTTTATATGACAAAATATTTGTATAAAAATAATTTATGATAAAATTATAATAAAATTATTTTAAAATTTTTAATTTATCAATATTTGATTCAAAATATTAAGAATATAAAAAATTGAGATTAGTCGTGTCATAACATTATTACTAAACAGAAACAACAATTAATATTTTAGTTTTTTGTATAATTTATATTTAATATAAAAATATAATATTACAATATATAAGTTTAAACCATCGAAGTGTCAAAAATATAATTTAAATTACCAAATACTTAAATAAATGTATCAAATATGTGACCAATAGTAAAAAAATTAAATAATGAGTCACGAAATTGAAAAGTAGTTCATATCATAAACTATTTTCATATAAAACCTATACCATTTTCATATAAAATCTACTCTTCTTGATATGTGTATTCTTATATTTATTTCATTATACTTTTATATATAATTTAAATTTATATAGAATGAAATTTTTCAAGGCAAGATCTTGTAGATTCGTAAACTCGCCATATTTCAATTAGAAAATAGAGTCTTGGTATTGTAATATCCTGAACTGTATGTTACGGATAATTCTCTTACCCAAATGCGAATGAAATCCTTTTTTCTGATAAAAAGAAAATAGAGTCACATTTATTTAATATAATACTCCCTCCATTTCAAAATATATGTCATTTTAGCTTTTTATACTTTTGTCATAATATATGTCATTTTAGATTTTAAACCCAATCAACTTCAATTATTCATTTCCCAATGCATTGCTATTGGTTAAAATAGTATTCCTTAATATGCGTGATACATGCTAGAATGACATATATTTTGAAATGGAGGGAGTATTAATTATATTAATAGAGTTTTTTTCAATTACATGCAGTCAAAATTAATTATTGTCACATTTCATTTCATTTATGTATGTGCATAGAAAACTTAGTTGGGGAAGGGTAGTTTATTTCATTTAGTATAGCATGCGGCTGCAATTTTGTAATAATGTGACTTTGCTTTGAAAATGGTGCTAATTCACTTGGCCTTATAATTGCACTCATCATCTCCCCATTTTATTACTTACCCTTTGCTCGTCCTCTAAGCTACGCAAATAACTTTCCCTTTCTCCATAATAATATATAAATATGCATCATAATGCATGTACACTATTAAAAAAACAATTGAATGTCATAATTACATTTAAAGTCGAGAAATAGCTTTTTATTTTGTATTTTATTACATGACATGTGTTTGTTATTGTTACTACATCATTATTACTCTCTCCCCATGATAAATAGACCTAAAATAGAAATATTAATACAATTATTATTTTTCATTTTAAATACACATACACTCACTTTTACACATCACATCAAATGTTATTTTAATAAACAAAATATTTTTTTAACACTAATACGCTCACTTTTACAAATCGCATCTACTTTTTTTAATAACCGTGCACAATAAAAATTGTCCAATTATCATGGACGGAGGGAGTATAATGCTTTTTTCAGTTGTTCCACAATAATTTTCATTTACATTAATAGTTAAAACTACAATATTTATAAACAAATAAATATATATTTTTAAAAAAATAAAATATTATGCAAAATTTACTCCGGGAGGAAAAAAATATTGTATCTTGAGTACATAATTAGGTTAGAATTAGGAGGTCGATTGTATCGAATGGTTGAAAAGTCCCTACTGAACAAAGTGAAATAATTCGAAATGGGTTTAAATCATAATTTATTGAATAATTTCTTTTTGTAAAGGATCTCCATAAATTGGCAGGTGTATAATTACGAAGTGATCCCCACTATTTTGGGTAATCGAGACACACACTCGAGCGTGTATTTCCATCATTTGCACCTCTATGATTGTCTTTCGCCTTCGTTTGGTATAAAAATTAATTTAATAAGTAAAAATATGAATATATAATAACTTCATCATTATACTTAAATGAGAAACACTTGTGTAGAAATTTCTACTGTAGAAATATCCATTTTTGAAAAATTCGCGGATCTAAACCGGGTCGGGTCAGATTTGGACATTTTTTTTCCAAAATTCGCGCAACTTGTAGTTCCAGGTTTTTTCGCTCTCGGGTATATTACAATTTGGGCAAAGACGTGTTACAATTAGGCAAAATCTGTGTTACAAGTTCTTAAAAAATTAATTTTTTGTACTTTTCAAATAACTATAAAGAAAATATATATTTCTGCAAGTATAAATATGTGTTACTTAATTTATTTTTTATTTTCTTTGTTGATTTATGTTAATAATATGTTTTTTTGCTCCCAGGTATGTTACAATTTGGGCAAAGACGTGTTACAATTAGGCAAAATCTGTGTTACAAGTTCTTAAATAATTAATTTTTTGTACTTTTCAAGTACCTATAAAGAAAATATGTATTTCTGCAAGTATAAATATGTGTTACTTAATTTATTTTTTATTATCTTTGTTGATTTATGTTAATAATATGTTATTAATGTACTTAATACATCATTTAATACCTTATATATGTTATATAATATATAATATATATTTTTATAAGGATAAATAAATGTTTGTGCATACAGTAACACACATTTGATCTCGCAGTAACACACATTTACTCTAATTGTAACATACATTTGCAGTAACACACATTTACTCTAATTGTAACACACATTTACTCTAGATGTAACACACATTTGCAGTAACACAAATTTACTCCAATTGTAACATAAATTTACAGTAATACATATTTACTCTAATTGTAACACATATTTGTTCCTCAATTTGTGTTATTATATGAGCATATATGTGTTACTATAGGATAAAATGTATTTTTATTAAGAATAAATATGTGTTACACATATAATGTAACATATACATATTTTACATTGCATGAAAAATATTTACTTCTATAAAAATAAATGAATATGTGTAGAAAACAACATTTAATCTGGTTGTAACACACGTTTTGCCTTAAAGTAACATGCATTTACCCTGACTGTAACATACCTGGGAGCTAAAATCACTATCTGCGCGAATTTTGGGAAAAAATACTCAAATTCGGCCCGACCCGGTTTAGACCCGCGAATTTTCAAAAATGGATATTTCTACGGATCTTTGACCCGTAGAAATTTCTATTTGAGTGTTTGCCTACTTAAATATATGCAGTTAACTATAAACCACAATAATAACAACTAAAGGTTATTTTTATAATCACATTTTGCTATAATCATGTGTTTAATCGATTATTATTCTTAAAATCATAGTTTAATGGCTTGACCTTTTTTTTTTTTTTTTTTTGTCAGAAAAGATAAATTTTATTAAAAAAAAATGAGCTAAGAATACAAGAAATATTTTAGCCCAAAATCATACACACACAAAAACAGTAACGCAAAATATTCACTCTAAAATCACCTCGCCAACATCATATGAATTCTCCTCTCTATATATCCCAATCTAAAAAATCAAGTTAGGATTCACCAACCATTGACGAAAGGGAATGTCTCTAGAAAAGCCATTTTTTTGTTGAAATCCATTACCAACTCCTTGCTTTGATCTCATCCCAAATTCTTCCAGCATCAAATGACTCATTGTTGAAGATTTTTTCATTCTTTGACTTCCACAAAGCCCAAATAATCCCTGTCCAAATGGTGCCCGCAATTCTCGTATCCTTATTAGAACCAAAAATAGAGCTAAAGTGTAGAAAATTATGTGTCGGGCAGCAGTGAATTGCTGTAGATGCATGTATCCAATTGAAATATTTATACCAAACTTTAGAAATAACAGGGCAACAGAAGAAAAGATGAGAGTTATCCTCGTCAACACGATCACAAAAACACATGAAGGGTTGCCCACAACCGAATTCAAACCACGTTTAATAAGTTTATCCTTGGTTGCAAGACGATCTCTCATGCATTTCCAAACAATTGCTAGAACACGTCTCGGGGCATGACATTTCCATAATTTCTTGAACGTCTTTGACTCGTCATCCATGTCCGCTTGTCTTTGTCTGTGCTCAATGAGGTGCTTGTAAGCGAGACTTGTGTTGTAAATTCCATTTCTTGAGAACTCTCATTCGCAAGAGTCCGCTATATCCTTCCGTAAACAAACCCTGCTAAGAGACAATAAAAGTTTATTAACAAGATCAAAATCTCTGGGCAGCAGTGGCCTAGTCCAATTAAGGTTCCAAGACCACTCCGACCCAATCCAATTCTCCATCTCTCCCACTACTCCCTCTTGTTTTGTACTCAACCTAAACAATCTCTGAAAAAGCTCTCCCAAATGCTCCCTCTCTACCCACACATCCCTCCAAAAAAGAGTACTCATACCATCTCCAATCACCCTCTTAATCTCACCACCCACTCCCCTACAACCCAAATCCCGATAAATATGGCAAACATCACTCCACCATCCCGAAATACGTCCTCTCCATCCAACATTAGTACCCTCACTCCCTTGAATCAAAATCCCCAAATCACCCAATCCTCTCCCTCCATACTTAGATTTCACCACCCTAACCCACAATCTACTCTATTCATTTAAAAATCTCCACACCCACTTCCCTAGTAGACCGGTATTGCCGAAAGAACAGATTGAACCAAAGTAATTCTACCTCCAAACGAGAGATGTTTGTCTTCCCATTTCCCAATCTCTTCCGAATTTTCTCTACTAAATCGCTCCAAGCAGCTGATTTTCTATGGTTAATACCAACATTTATTCCTAGATATGATAAGCATCCATGTCCAGTTTCACACCCCAACAATGCAGCCCCCTCTTCCAAAAAAACAGCGCTACAAGTTAAAACTCCAAAGACTATATTTACTAAATTTAACACATAATCCCGAGAGAAGTTCAAATTCCGAAGTAGATATTTTACCGCCTTCAAATTTTCCAATTTACCCGGACAAATGAACATAGTATCATCTGCATATTGAAGGTGTGATACCTTAATCTTCTGTCTCCCAACTTCTACATCTTCCAGAAGGTTTGAACTAATAGCACGATTAATGAGAATACTCAGCCCTTCAGCCACAATGAGGTATAAAAAGGGGGAAACAGGATCACCTTGACGAAGGCCTCTCCCAAGTTTAAACTCACCTGAGGGGCTACCGTTTACCAAAACTGATGCTGAATCTGAAGTCACACATTCCATTACCCAAGAACACCATTTTGGATGAAAATTCAATCCAATCATCATATTATTAAGAAACTTCCAGCTCACGGAATCATATGCCTTGGCGAAATCAACCTTGAGGATGGTCCATTTTCTTTTCCTTCTCTTGGCTTCATCAACAATCTCATTAAGTGTTGCAATTGAGTCCATAATTTGCCTTCCCTTTTATAAATGCTGACTGACTTTCAGAGATAATTGGATCGAGTACCTTGCTAAGACGAATGGCCAAGATTTTAGCAATGATTTTGTAAAGAGAGCCCACTAGAGAAATAGGCCGAAAATCATCAAGGGAAGAGCACGAGCCTTTTTTGGAATTAAAACAATGGAAGATGGGTTCATCCCTTTAACAATCTTTCCATATGTGTGGATTTCTTACATCATCCGAAAGATTTCTGCTTTGATCAACTCCCAACAATCTCTGAAAAAACCAAAGGAGAATCCATCAGGACCTAGACTCTTGTTTGTGTCGCACGACCACACTGCTTCTTTGATCTCGTCTTCAGTGAAAGGGGCCACTAGAAAATCATTCTCACAATTTCCAATTTTGTTGGAAAAAAATTCATGAGGTATTTCGTCGTCGAGCACTTGAAGATCTCCAAAATGATCAACAAAAAAATCTCGAACCCCATTCTTGACCCCTGTGACCGATTTAGTCCAAATTCCATTCAATGACAGCCCATCAATGTTATTACCTGTTCTCCTTCGGTTAATCCACTTGTGGTAGAAGCTGGAGATCACATCACCTTCTAGGAGCCACCTTGCCTTTGATTTCTGATATAAGATATTTTCTTTCCAAATAGTGGCTCTCTTAAGTTCAGCCAAAGACTGGTTTTTCTTGATGATTTCATGATCTTCAAGACAAAAGTTGTCATCTATCCTGTCTAGCAATTCAATTTCCAATTTCTTTTGAACGATTTTTGATTCCAGATGCCCAAAGACGTCCCTATTCCACTCTTTTAAGTCTGATCTCAGCAATTTCAGCTTTTCTTTAAGGACGAAACTCCCCCAACCATCTAAGTTATAACTTTCCCATTTGGATATGAAGAAGTCCTTGAGCTCAGGATGTGAGGGCCACGCGTTGATAAATCTGAACGGCCGAGGGCCCCAATCTTTCTGTGGATAATCAAGATAAATAGGACAACGATTTGAAGTAGTTCTCCCGAAGCCCTTGAGAGTCACGTTCAGCCATTGGCTCAACCAACTATCATTCACCATGGCTTTGTCTATACGACTCTTACAAGTCCCATCTGGTCTGTAATATGTGAACGACCTTCCCATAAGAGGAAGATCAGCCAGCTTATGTTGAATAATGAAGTTATCCAGAGCGTTCATATCTCTAACGTCCACATGTATTCCTTTTCCCACACTTTCGTTTGGAGTTCTGATTGCATTGAAGTCCCCAATCACACATACACATGAGTCTACATGTTGATCAACTGTCATACCAACCACATCCCAAAGAAAAATTTTGTCCGCAAAAAGGCATGATGCATAGATGTTTATAATACAACAATTTATACCATATTCCCTCCAAAAACCATTTACCACAAGAAAACCATCACCGTACTAAGAGTTGTATTTACAGAAAGCATCCGTGTTCCAAAATATAAGCATACCTCCAGAATTTCCATCTGATTTCTTGCACACCCAGTCCATATTTTTTTAGCCCCAGATTGATTTACAAATAGCTGGCTTCATCGTTACCATTTTTGTCTCATGTATACAGCATACATCGAATTTATATTTCTTAATCATTTCACGAATTTCACTGCTTTTCTCTTTCCCCCCAATCCCTCTTATATTCAGGCTCAATATCTTCATTGGATAATTCCGGATGCACCCTTCCTGGATTTACTAAGTTTCTTCTTCTTCAATTGTGAATCCCTTTTCTCTAGTTTCTCCATCTGCAGAGTCGTTTCTTCAATAGATTGTAGACTTTTCAGCCCCAGCTTGTTACCAAATAAAGCTACGTTGATAGCTTCGACTTTTATCTTCTCCTCCTCTAAAATTCGATCGAGTCGCAACTCGCTAACTTCATTTTTTACTTTTTTCTTCTTTCTCCTGGCTTTAACTGTCATTCTTTCATGATTAGGATATTAATGTGACTTGTTAATCGATGAAGGGATTTGCTCTCTATTTGGGGAAAGGGACGAGGAATTGATACAATTGAGGTAGCTTGCTCCATCACTAGAGGTTTTTATATCCATCGACGAAGGAGAAAGGGAACAAGGGTTCAAATTTGGGGAGGAATCACCTGTTACAGAATTGAGCTCTGTTATGGGCAAACACGAATTCGAAATGGGCCTAGAGCAGTCTGATTTGTCACCATTTTGTGGTCCAATAAAGGAATTGGGCTTCCCAGAGTCTAAAGACGGTAGAGAAAAATTCATTGGCTCCTTAGTAATTACACCTTCACTAGAATGTTGATTTGGGCTGCGAAAAGGAAAACCATGTGTAGCTTCCTGATGGCCCACTTCATTAATGCAATTAAAAAATAATTTATTTGCCAGATCAGGAGCGTGAATTGCATTGGTACCATGCACATCTAAAGGCCCGTCCTCGATGTTCGGGATTGAATTATGAGAATGCAACTTTGCAAATTCTTCATTTCGAGTTCACAGAACGTCAATAGGATTTTCCGTCACACATTCCACAGTCTCTACATCTTCCACTGAGTCACCGTCGGCCGAACTCACTGAGTCATCATTGGATTCCCAAAATTCATCATTTGAATCAAGCACTCCGTCGGAGTCCCACCCTTCATCATCTTCCATAAGATCCTCATTTTCTTCATGAATTCTGATATAGTAATTTCTATCATCAATTGAAACTTCCAGTGGATTCCTCGGGATTTCTGGGGAAGACGTTCGGATTAGCACTCTAGCATATTGGAGCTTGTGTTTGTTTAGGGTGTCCTCGTCGATCAAAGCTACAGATCCGAAACTACACGCAAGCATATTAAAAAACCTTGGACTCCATGCATGTAAGGGAACCCCATACCAATTTGTCCATATAAGACGTCTATGGCATACGACTGATTTGTCCGAAGGTTCAATGGATTCGAACTATTTACCAAGATTGTCATAGTCTGGCTCCATATGTTCCTCCTTCGTTGGCTGCAGTAATACCATATCTCCACCAAGAAATTTTACAGACCATGAGTCTTCAATTTCACTCTGAATCAAAATCCCCACTTCCGGATTGCCTACAAAACAACCATCGAGCCATTTTCTTTCTTCTTCCTTCGTAGAGAACTGCATTCCACTAGGATGGTATTGTCTAGTATTTTGCCTATTCCAGACCTCAAAACCAGATGCAGACTTGTTGATTGGTTGTTGTGTTCGAGGGGGCTGAGGGTTACGCGCCTCTCTAATAGATGCCTGTAGTGTTTGCCTCTCCATACCAAAAGCCTCCTTATATGTTCTTGAAGAATCACGAAAGGCACTATTCCTGATGATGTGTTTCCCAATATGAACTTCTGCCCCTGCTTTTGTGTCACCGCCTCTTGAAAACTTTGATAAGTTAGCCCGTAACTTGTAAGAACCAAACCAAATATTATTCAAGCTATCTTCCACAGCATCCCGGTTAATGTCTCCCCTAAACCACACGAAGCCGAAGCGATTGCCTTTTCTATCTCAGATCACGCACAGATTCAACGGTACTCAATTTAGCATACAACTCGTCCCATGAACAGGACTCTGGAAAATTCTGGATAAAAAATGTAGCACATCGTTTGTTGGTTTCTCATACCTTGTTCCAACTGAGCTTTCTTGATACCGATCTCGCGTCTATCCTAGGGCTAAGGTTCCTAAGGTTAGGTTTATGCCTTACCGGATGTTGCTCGGAAAATGTTTGAAATTGGAACCTACCGACTACCCCACCTCCTCTCACAGGCGCTCTGCACTGTCTCTCTCTCTCTCTCTCTAGCCATACTATTTCCTAAGATTGTGTTTGTTTATAGGTAGAATTACTTTTAGCGAGAATCGTACTTAAAATGTTGGACAAGTCTAAACTCTAATATCATTAAAAATTTACATCTCATTTAAAATTTAAATTTGTAGATGGATATATCAATTCATATATTTTATTATATATATCAACACACTGTTTACATGTGATCCAAGGATCACCCCAATATAGGACCCTTTTGTATAAAACAATTTATATCTTGTGGAGTTATATTAAGCATTTATATTTATTTTTAATATAAAATGTCTTTATTAAGAGTTCATTGCAACACTTATAATTAAGTGCATTAATTATTCAAGGTACTCGTTGGCCCGAGACTTTAATAAATTTAGTTAGAATAGATTATTTTTTGTGAAATATATTTAAAGTATTACTATTATATATATACATTATTATTGTTAGAAAGTCAAGCATTAAACAGTTTTGCAGTATTAGTTTAATGATGAGTTTACATAAACTTTTTTTTAAGTATCACATTTATATTCATATATTATTACTGTTAAAAAATCAAGCATCATATATTTTTTAAATAGTGTTAGCTTACATACTAAATTCACGTGAACTTGTATTTATAAATTTTAAATTCACAATTTTTTTTTCTCTACAGTTAAGAGGGTGCTTGCAATATTGTGGTTTTAAAAAAAAAACTTATGAAAAATACAAAATGATCGTATTTGAGAATAAAATACTTTGAATCAAAATTTCAAAAGTAAAATATAGTGTACCAGTTAAATAATTATAAATAGTATTCTTATATATAATATTATGAGTGTATCTTGGTCCATACATCTAAAATATGAACTTTAATTTATATTGTGAGAGTGAGAGTGAGAGAGAGATGGAAGAGTGGGGTTGGCTCCCAGAGGTGATTGATGAACATGAAGGAGACCAGAGGGATGAAATAGAGGGCCCAATTTATAATAACCACCATAAAAGCTACTGAACAATGAATGTGCAAATTTACCTAGTTACTGCTTTCTTAGATCAGTTGGGGTATCAAGTTGGTCAATGTTAGTCAATGACTCAATATCTATAAATTGTAGTTCGACAAGACATTTAGATCCTGACTAACATTAACCAACTCGACACTTGACCGACCTAAGAAAAAATCCACCTAACATACAAATTAGTATTTTTGTGTATTTGGGTTAAAATATATTGTTTTGTGTTTTGGATCAAGAGTAGATCTCCTACGAACAATTAGTTTCATAGTATAAAATTATTATCATTATATATAACTACAGATATTATTATATTTATTTATTGATACCGTAACATTTTACATTACAAAATATAATGGTATTAGTGAATGTATATAATGATATCAGTGAATACATATATAATAGTATTAGTGAGTATATGTTGTATAAATTTCAAGCTACAAAACTAATATATCCTATTTTGCGGTGGATCTATAAATTAAATATGTGAAAATGGCATGGTTTCAAATTTTCAAAAAGTTAAACTACTAATATAAATGATGTAGTTAAAAAAATTATATGGCCTAAAAATCCGAAATTTGTACGCCATCAAAGCTTGCTAGAATTGAGGCTGAAAGCGCTAACCACCTATACAAAATTGTTTGCATACTGAAGCCAAACCCGACCACCACCACTACTCGATTGCCGCCTAAATTCAATGCCAAAAGAAGTCATTCATTCAAGCCTACACAACCACCACTGTCCAACGCCTAAAGAAGGGAGAAAAAAAATACCTTGATGGAGCATCTATCTCGTGAATAGTTGAAAAAATTCAATCAACGAAAATATATGTCAAATTAAGGGGGAGAGAGAGGTAGAGAGTATTTAATATATAAATTAATGAAGTTATTCCATTAATTTAGAGGCAGTTGCGAAATAATACATTTTAAAGCACTATTTTCAAATTGGTACAACATGCAGAAAAAAAATTATTATTCAATACACTTTTTATAATACTATTTTCAACTTGCTACAACAATTTTGCATAATAGAGTAAATATGAGTTGAATAATAGAGTTTTTTTTCT
The DNA here is from genome assembly GCA_026898435.1 of Prunella vulgaris. Lineage (NCBI taxonomy): Eukaryota > Viridiplantae > Streptophyta > Magnoliopsida > Lamiales > Lamiaceae > Prunella > Prunella vulgaris. Next base: position 235,913 of record JAPKLY010000063.1, read on the forward strand.
GCATATTAATTGTATCAACTTTAAAATAGTGCTTTAAGATGTACCATTTCACAACTGCCCCTAAATTAATTAAATGAGTATATCCAAAGAATAACTGTGTAATATCCTATGTTATATTCAACAATACACAAAGTTTAATATATAAATTAATAAATGAGTATACCTACATAAAATTTATAATACCCGAAGAACAATTGAATAATACATGAAGAACAAGTTAGTACTACACTAAAATTAACTCATTAATATTCCAAGAACAAGTCTAAGTAATACCTCAAGAACAACTCACCAAATTCCCCAAAAAAATAAGTTTGTAATACTCGAAAAATAAGTTAGTAATACCTCAAGAACAACTTGCTAATATCCAAAGAACAAGTCTAAGTAATACCCCAATAATAAATCAGTAACACTTGAAGAACAAGTTAGTAATACCCCAAAAATAACTCACTAATACCCAAGAACAAGTCTAAGTAACACCATAAGAATAACTCATCAATACTCAAAGAACAAGTCTAAGTAATACCACAAAAACAAGTCTAAGTAATACCGAATAAGCAACTCACCAATACCTCAAGAATAACTCAGTGATACCTCAAGAACAAGTCTGTAATACCCAAAAAAACAAGTTAGTAATACCCCAAAAACAACTCACTAATATCTCAAGAACAAGTCTAAATAATACCTCAAGAACAAGTCTAAGTAATGCCCCAAGAACAACTCATTAATACCTCAAAAATAAGTTTAAGTAATACCCCAAGAATAACTCACTAATACATGAATTGTCAAAAAATATGTAGTGGTGTGTACTATGTATTTTCGAAAATTAAATTTAAAATTAAGATTAAACTTAAAATTCAAGTGTATAATATGCATCAAGGCGCGCACAAATTTTTGCATAATATATATATATATATCCACATAATGAAATGGATAATATTGTGGAGGGAGTTACGTAACTTGAGAAGTTACGTAGGAGTTAAGAATAACTCTTTGAATTCATAATTTGGAGTTCTATAAAACTCTATTTTCTCCCTCTAGGAATCCTCTCTGAGACAGAAAGGATCTAGCACAAAAAGAAATCACATTTCATCTCAGATTAATATAAATTCATGAATGCATATATATATATATATACTCTCTTCGTCCTCTTATAAGTTGCTCACAATTTTTTTTGGGCACTAATATTAAGAAGGGTATATAAATATTGATATAGTACATGTGATGTGATGCAGAAAAGTGAAAAAGTAATAAGAATAGTGGAAAAAGTATTGAAAATAATAATAAAAAATTGAATAGTAGTTTCCTAAAAAAGTAAAAAAGTAAATAAGCAACATATAGTAGGACGGACAAAAATGGTAAAATGAGCAACTTATAGTGGGACGGAGGGAGTATAATTTTATATTGTACTCACTCCGTCCCGTAGGAATTTGCACCCTACGGGTCGGCACATTTTTTAAGAAAAATGTATTTTATATATAAAGTAGTGGCATATGGGTAAATATGTGTATTTATTTGTGAGTGTGAACGTAAATCAATGTTTCATTTTTTAGTAGTGTGCAAATTTGTGTGGGACGTTCAAATAAGGAAAGTGTGCAAATTCCTGTGGGACAGAGGGAGTATTCTGACCCAGAGATCACTGTTTATCGTATAACTACCAACTGGTTCATTTTTCTGTTACACGATTGGAGATTAATATTTTTTTATGTGTTAAATAATTAAATCCAACATTAATGTAACCATAATAATTATATTGGGTAGTCAAGCGCAGATAGGAGAACTATTGAAGGTATACAAGAACTCACTTGCACTGGCGGACGTACGTAGAGGCAAGGGAGGGCATTTTCCCCACCTCATATTTTTTAATTAAATACCATATATGTCACTCTAAATATATAAATTTCAATATTATTGTATTAAGAGTATGTATGGTGTGAAATTTGTTCATAAACATATCATTTTATAATATTTTTAATAGAACAACTCATACTGTTCAGTGAAAATAACTCATATTTTTAAATAAAAATAATTTGTACCTTTCAAAATAAATACCTCTTTAATGAAAATAACTTATACCCTTTAATGAAATAACTTATACCCTTTATTGTGGTTCATATATGAATTAGTTTCACTGTATACTTTGCCTTTTATAAAATTGACAATCAACTTTTTGTTTTGTAAGAGTTGAATCAACGACTTTAATTACTCAGTGTCTATTCATAATTATTTTAAAAAAAAAAACCTTTTCTCACTCACAATTTACACGGATCTCAATTTTGCATTCACACCGAATTTGGATTTATTAGAAGAATTCGAACTTTGACTTATTTCCTCTAAATTTTTTATTGCATGTTTGGTTGAGAACTTACTCAACTTGGAAAGAGGTAAGAACATTCTCTGTTATTAAAAAAAAATATTGAAGAATCAACTTCGCAACTAAATTGTTCATGAGTGGATGAATGATAATTTAGTAGTTTATATTGAAAAATATGTAGTCAATAAAATTATCATTCGTAGATATCAAAGTATGAAAAACTATTATGGTCAAGTTCAATTTGTGCCTTGGCTGAAAAAAATTCTTTCGTCCTCCCCTGCCCACTTGGTTGAGGATAATGAGAATGGGGAATTGAAATGAATGAGGATTAACGAGAATTCATTCTCATTAATAGTGTTTAGTATTATTTATTTTACATGAATGAGATCATAAAAATAAATTAAATAAAAGGATAATCACTTACCACATGGCTATTACCCCCTTAGTGATACTTATTACTCATTCTCGTCATAAATTCATACCAAGCACTTGCGCAATGGTAAAATTTCCCAGAGATGAGTGCTCTCCTATTTTGTTTTCCCTTGAGGTTTTGGCAGCACAATTGAGAAAGTAATGAGTTCTCTCCTTGAGTAGTACAACAATTATGAATTGCTGATTTTGATTCTATCTGCTAAATATTATTGGGCAATTACGATTCTGCCAGTTTCGATTCCGATTCGATTTTAACAATTCTCGATTCAAAAGGGCTTTCTTTTCTTTTCTTTTTTCTTTTTGAATAAATTAACATGTACTCCCTCCGTCCTAGAGGTGTTTTCACACCTGGGACGGCACAGTTTTTAAGACAAGCTGTTTTTTGACTTATTTTGACCATTTAATTGTAAGTTAATTATCACACTAAACAATTCATTATACTCGCCATGAACAGTAAAAAAAAAAAAGGAAAACATCCAAAGCTGTAAATAAGATTTAAAATATTTACAAATTTCCCTTCGACAAGTACAAGCAATTAATGCTGATTTGATCCAAAACTCTCTCCTAATTGAAACATCAAAATAAGGAGTCTTATACATATTCTACCAACACATTCAATGCACATCATTACAAATTCTCCTACATTCAACACTCCATCAGCTTACAATTAATGACCCCAAATAGAAGACCAACAAATCTCACTCCAGCAGAAAAGCATTTAATTTATGAATTCCTCAGCCAAAACAACACTAATGGTGTAGTGCACAGAGGTAAGTTACAAGAAGTTGCTGCATCATTTGGAGTATGCAAAAAAATAGTGCAATTTTTGTGGACAACTGCAAAAAGAGCACAACAAGCTTCAGTTCCTCTTTTGTTTGTCTCATAAAAGGTTGGGTGTCTCTAAAAGGGTTCAAGTGGAGCTAGATTCAGAAAGGGTGATGAACATACTTATTGCAAAAAGAAGGACCATCAGAAGGCTTGCTAAGGAGCTGAATGTAAGCAAAAGTAGAGTAGGCACGTGGATTAAAAAAGGAATGATCAAGCCACACACAAATGCCATCAAGCCTACTCTTACAGATGCAAACAAAGTTCAAAGGTTGCAGTATTGTTTGAATGCATTGCAAATAGAGCCAAACAGCAACGCAATCAACTTTGAAACAATGCATAATGTGGTTCATATTGATGAGAAATGGTTTTACATGACCAAGACAAGTAAGAGGTTCCATATATTGCCAGGAGAAATTGAACCATACAAGACATGGAAAAGCAAGAGATACATTCCAAGGGTGATGTTTATGTGTGCAGTGGCAAGACCCCAATATGCAAGTGATGGTGCATTTATTTAGGATGGTAAAATTGGGATTTTTCTTCACTGAACAAGTACCAGCAGTGAGGAACAGCAAAAATAGAATCAGGGACACATTGGTTACTAAGTCAATTAAAAGCATCACTAAGGATGTTATCAAGAGTTGTATACTGAACCAGGTAAATTCAAGAACTATCAGAAATTTAGTTACTCAGCAAGTAAGTCTCCAAAATAGGGAAAATATTCATTATTCCTATTAATGACATTACAAAAATTGTTCATTTTATTTGTTAGCAAGTAAGTCTCCAAAATAGGAAAAACATTCTCTTTTTTTTCCTATTGGTGACATTACAAGTACTGATTTCACACAGATAATTCCAGTAATTAAGGCAAAATGGTCAGCATGAGCAACCAAATCTATACTAATTTAGCAAGACAATGCAAAACCGCACATTAACAACAATGACCCTGAGTTTAGAGTTACTGCAAGCTCACATGGATTCAATATCCAACTGATTAGCCAGCCACCCAACTCACCTGATACCAATATCAATGATTTGGGGTGGTTTACTGCAATACAAACACTGCAACTGGACACCTCATCATATAATGTGGAAGACTTGGTGAAAAATGTACTTTCATATTTCAATGATCTAACACACACTACACTGAACAATGTTTTTCTAAGTCTACAGAGAGGTATGATAGAGATCATGAAAGATAATGGTGGCAACAGTTTCAAGGGGCTACACATGAAGAAGCAAAGACTGATCAACCAAGAAACACTTCTAATAATATTACAAGTTGATGAGATGCTAGTAATGGAATGCATTGAAAAATTGTTGGATGGTGGACATATTGAAAGCTCATCATATAACTTTGGTCATTTGTTGTCAGGTTTAGGGTATAATTAGCTCAGTAACAGAGCACTTTCTTTTGACTATTTTGAACCAACCTTTTACCACAAGATGGTTATGTTTACAGCATAAACATGAAGTCCATATTGCTTAGGCTGTAAACATTTTGCAATGACAATGTAAACATTTTTCTTATGTACTGATATGTAAGAGATGCAAGCAAGTACTACTAATCATTTTGCTAAGACAATGTAAATATTTTGCCTTTTATTTTCTGGCCCTCAAATATTGTCATCATAGGCCTGAAAGCCTTAAATTAAGCCTCCTGCATAAGACATTTGCTACACCCTAGTGGTGGCATTAATCTAAGGCAAGGAATGAACCCAACACATTCAATACACCTCATACAACAAGCACCCCTCAGAATAATCTCATCACAGTGCTGAAAACCTTAAATTAAGTTTCCTACATTAGGTATTTACACCCTAGTGATGGCATTAATTTAAGGGTATTCAATGCACCTCATACAACAAGCACCACACCAGAATACCATCACAAATCATCATCAGAATACCATCATAAATCATCATCAGAATACCATCACAAATCATCTTCATCAGAATACCATCATAAATCATCATATAACCCCCTAAATCATCATCATATAACCCCTAAATCATCATCATGCACAAAGAAGTTTATGAAAGAAGCATTGGACCTTTGCGCAACTGTTTCACTGTAGGACACCAAATCTCAAGCATCACCCAAGCCAAACACTGCATGTCCTATGAATAAGGCCCAGTGGACACATCAGGCTCCCCCACATCATCAAATTGAGTTTCAGGCACAAAGAAACAATCAGAATCCTCTGAATCAGGAACCACTTCTAGTGAATCGCAAATTCTAGTATGCACCCCTGTGCATACTATGCACCTTGATTTTACTTTAATTTTGAATTTAATTTGATATTTCCAGAAACACACAGTACATGCCGCACTGTGTGTTTTTGGGGTATAACTAAATTGTTTTTCGGGCATTAATAATTGTTCTTGGGGTATTAAAAATTTGTTTTTCGGGTATTACAAATATGTTCTTGGGGGTATTAATAGATTGTTATTTATTAGCAGAGTAGTTCCAAAGCAAGTTTGGCTTATATGTTTGTTTCACTTTTTATCTTCATCATTTATACCTTTATGTTGAACAACCTGTTGTTATCTAACCTACCCGATTGGAGCAACGTTTGGACTTGGATCTTTAAAATGTTTTTTACTGCATTTAAAACACTCATTTGCTGCTTTTATTTAGTATTTCATCAAGGGAGCTTATTTGCATGATACCGAAATCAAGAGTTACCAAGTATTAATATCGTAGAGATCACAAGTAATTGATACATGTTGGTATGTTTATCCTTTGACGTTGCAAAGGTGGATACTAGGTTACTACTTTGCAGTAGGAAAATCTCCATTTCAGCTGCGGAGTTGCACAGAATCTTGTATCTGTATAATAAATATCCAAATAATTCTATAGTAATACCCGAACAATAGATAATAAATACCCAAAAAATTCTTTAGTAATACCCAAACAATAGATAATAAATACCCGAACAAAATGATAGGATTTTCGGTTAAAAATCACATAAAATATGTCAACAAACATGTTTTAAGTTTTGATTTGAATGTTTCTCTAAAATCCAGGTTTCTTAAATTTTAAATTTGGTAATGCATGGTTTAATTTTTGTCCAGGAGTGTAGTTAAATTTTCTCTGTTTCATTGCTAGCTCTAGATCCTAAGTCCAGGTAATTGAACTCTCTCTCTCTCTCTAAAATCCAAGTTTCAAATTTGTTGCATAAATTTGGTAATGGATGATTTAATTGTTGTCATTAGGAGAGGCATGCAGGCGTATTCTATTTTGATAATCAAATCAAAATGATAGGATTTTTGGTTAAAAATCACGTAAAACAATAGATAATAAATACCCGAATAATAGATAATAAATACCCAAAGAATTCTTTAGTAATACCCGAACAATAGATAATAAATACCCAAAGAATTCTATAGTAATACCCAAATAATAGATAATAAATACCCGAAGAATTCTTTAGTAATACCCGAACAATAGATAATAAATACCCAAAGAATATTTTAGCAATACCCATATAATTTAAGTGCAGTTTCCCCTAGAGGGATGGATTTCCATGGCCTATAATCAATTAACTCTTTTGGCTTCTTCAAGAGAAATGTGTGCATCTATTCATGTCCTCTAATACATTCAGAAACCGTTGAATTGATTTTTCTCCTTGTCTCGAATATTTTAAGAAAATTCAATGTTAATATGGACGATTGTGTATAAATAATAGATACAGAAAATTCAGTTTGAATTTCCATATGAATTGGGACAGGGCCTGCTGTTCTTCGTTAAGAGTATGTTTTCGTACAAAACTTTGAATGGAGCTACTGGGAAGACAGCGAGATAGCGTGATTTTCGGAGCAGAAAATGGTGGTGACAAGCAGTGAGCAGCGGATGGCGATGACTTCGTGCGACTTCTGGAGTTTTGCAGAGGAGCTTTGTTGGAAAGATTGTGATGATTATGAAGCTTTCTGGAGGAAAAAAAAATTAATCTGTAAATAGTCAAAATTAAAGGGTGCATGCCATGCACCCCTGTGCACAGCAGAAGCACTCTCAATAGTCAACCTCAGGGGTATCCTCAAGTTCATAAGACACCATTTCAGAATCTGGAACTACTTCAAGTGAGAAATCAACCTCAAGGGTATCCTCAGACACTGGAGCTACTTCAACAGATATACGCACCTCGGAAGCTACTTCAACAGAGGTATGCACCACAGGATCTGGAAAAGCATCCATATTAGTGATCGAAAGAAGCAAACTAATTTATGGATGGAGGGGCCCTAGAATATATTCCGATCAAAAACCCTAAAACTATTCCGATCAAAAACCCTCAAATTATTCCGATCGGAGAGAAAAATCGATCGGAGAGAGAGATAATATGAGTGAGAAAATCGATCGGAGAGAGAGAGAATCTGAGTGAGGAAAGTCGATCGAGTGAGAGAGAGTGAAGAGTCGCAAGGGAGGCGATTAGGGTTCCAGATGAACATTCACGAGAAAGCAAAAGAAGAATCGAGAATTTTTGGTCAGATGTTAATGGGTGGGTTTTGTTAATGGGTTTTGTTTTGTTAATGGATTGGGTTATGTTAAATGGATTAATTTAGTGTAATAAGATGAATTAATGTGTTTAATAAACTTAAAACAGTTTTCAAATTTAGGTGTAAAAACAATTGTGGGATGGAGGGAGTAAATTTTTTCTTAATTCAATTATTAAAAAATAAACTTAACAAATAAATTTTCATTACATACAAAATAAAATTACAATGTAAATAAGAAATAAGTAAAGTTCATAAATTTTAAATATTAAATACAAAGTTTATTATTTATGTTTGATTTAGACATTTAAGTTTAGTTAGGAGATTTATTTTGATTTGTTATATTTAGTATTTATATATATATATATATATCTTATTTTCAAGTTATTTTATTGTAAATAAATAAGTCTTATAATATTATTAGGAAGTTGAATTGATTAATAGAAAATGAGAGTTTTATCTCAATCTCTTTTTTGCAGTATGCATTTGTAGATCAATGTATTTGAGTTGCCACTTTTTTTGGGTATTCTTAGAATCAACGGAGTTAGTGTATATTTTTTGTATCTTCGTATTTATTCATTTTTACAATACGCTCACGTTGTCTGCATCAGTTGGTAATAAGAGACTAGTTACGATCTCGATGATAGTTCCGAGACTTCAGCCCATGTATGATACAATTTATGATGAATAATCAATGTATAAAGATGATAGTATTCAGCTCATCTTTGGTCATATATTCCATGGTGAATACGATGTCCCACCAATTTTTGTTAAATACTCTGGTGCAGTGATGTACATGGCGACCGCCGATCCCTAGGCTAAATCACCAAGAAATATCGATCAGTACATTTGGCTTTGCTGAGACCACCTAGGCGGCCATTACTTTTTTTTTTCAAGTTAAAAGTTAAAATTAAAAAAATAGAAACTAAATTACAAAAAAAAAATGGAACCTTAATTGAACTACTTCATAATTTATTCGTACTATGTAGTTTGCTATTTTTTTTAAAAAAAATATATTTGATTATTAATTATGTTTTAAATTTATTATCTATCATATAATACATATGAATAGATAAAAATTAATATTAGTAAGAATTTTTAAAAAAAAAAGCGCTTAGCGGCACTCGACCGCCAAGTGTCATTTGCACCTTTGCTCTGATATAGATTGTGGTTATGATGGGCCACCAATTTTCGATAAGTATATCGATACTTTTGAGGATAATGGTGATGGTGACTATGATGGTCCACCAATTTATGATGTGGATGAAGATAATTTTGTGGTTGAATATCATTCATTTACCTTGAGTCAAAATACTTGTTTGATCTCTGATCAGGAAAGACAAATTGTGGTTGTTCATTGCAATCTCAACAATTGAAGATAAATTTTTAGAGTTTTTTTAATATTGAAGATAATATGATGGAGATGAAATTTTACTAAATAAAATTATAAATATTTGACTATAAGAATTGATCAAAGATGTATGAGCTCGTCTTTGTACATTTACAATGAGATCCAACAAGATTCAAGGATGAATTTTCTTTTGAAGGGAAGAATGATGGAGATCAATACTAATACATAATATAGATATATATGCTTAATTAGGAGATTTATTTTGATTTTGTTATACTTAGTAGGGTGTTTCTTACGTCAGTCAGGGTGTTGTACTGACTGACAACAGTCATGTTGTACTATGTTGTACTAACCTGCGACCTGTTGTACTTATTTAATGTCGTTAAATTATATTTTTCAATTTACCATTATAACCCTTTTTACAAATTATTCAAAAATACTAAAAAAATTTAAATTAAAAGATGAATTTAGAATAAATAAGTAAATAGTTATATCTTCTTTTTTAGTTCATAAAGTCACGCTTGTTCTTCATTACATCTCCTCCTCCATAGTTTGTCAACTCCTCCACAAACAGCACACCGCCGCCGCTGCTACCACCACGCCAGACATCGCCACCGCCACCTACCACGTCCTGTTAGTTAAATTTTTTCAATCATTCTGCAAATTTTGTTAATCAAATTAGGTTCTACTGTTAGCTCGATTTTGTTAATCAAATTTTATTTTTCTAACTTATTACTCATAAAACTGGTAACCTCCTTTATTTTTCTTTGAGTTATGGTTTTTTAAGCTCTGCTCACCAAGTGTTTGTTGAAATGCCTAAGAGAACTCTAATGATTTGTTAGGTGATAATGAACTCTTTTCTTTATTTTTTTCTCTTATTCGTTGTTGTGTATGTCGTTGCAGGTTGAAATGGATGGTGTCTGATATTATACTATAAAACTTGAACCTAAGAATATAGTGATGACATGATGTGAAATCCATTAACTTATGCTGTCAACCCATTAACATTGTCCTATTGTCTGCCACTACTTCTCTTGTCGGTGAAAAACCACTGAAACTTGAATATATGGACCATTCATTTGCTTTGTTAAGGAGATATAGAATAACGTTTACTTCTCAAAGTTATAATTTATTCCTTTCTGTCCTTTTTAAAATTGTGGGCTTGTATTTTTCGGAATTATCCCTTTTGTCTTTGTGGTGGTTTTATTTGTGTTGCAAATCTACGACACTTGAATAGATAGTGCTAAATTTGCTTTTTTATATTCGGCTTGTTAGTTTTTATAGTAAAGCTGTATTTCTCTTTTTTCTTCAGTGGTATCGAAAAGTTAACATCATATCTAGCATGAGTCTACTGTGTGAATTTACATGATCCGTGAAGTCTATAGCAATTCTTGGACATCTTTGCACTTCTAACCTAAACGTAGTGTAACTCGTAAAGCAATATGAGTTTGTTTGCTACTTCTCCAGTGGTTGTGAACTGGATCATTTACATTTCAATCCTTTATTTTTTATTTTTGTTTTATGTTTGGTTGTGTAGGGTGTCTGCGTGTTATTCATTTGTGCACCAAACAATAAATCACCAAACACAGCACCCTGCTTATCTCCAGTAATCTGCAAGTAAAAGTTTGAAATATTACTCAACTGTATAGTTTTTGTTGATCTATGCTATTGTGGTTAAAAATTTGCCAATATTTGTGTTAGATTTATTGATATTTTCCAATTTTTTTTTTGCAGTTACAATTTAGAAAATACCGTAATGTTGTCAGACGTTGAAGTTGAAGATATAGAAGTGGACGAGTCTTCCTTTGAGGAGCAAATTAGCTCAGAAGACGGGTCAGATGAGGATGCCAATTATGTTGATGACAATGATGTCCCATTAGATGACGAGACTATTTTGAAAAAGAATTTTGATACGACGGATGAAGCTGATTTATTTTTTAAGAAATATGGGAGAAGAATGGGATTTACAACCCGAAAATGCCACACAGATACAAAAAATGGCATTATAAAAAATATGAAGTGGGAGTGTTCTCTGGCTGGATTTCGTAAACATCCTATAGGTGGACCAAAAAGCGTCCGCAGGTCAAAACCGGATACCAGATGTGGTTGTAAAGTCTGTTTCTGGGTCGCTGAAGAGAATAAGAAGTACAAGGTCACCACGTTTGTATCCGCTCATAATCACGAACTACAAACTGTGAAGACTGCTAAGAAGGCTAAAAGGTACGGAAATTGCGTTACAGAAATTGTTACCATATATTTGTTCTCATTTGCATGCCAAGTATTTGTTCAATTAGTATCACATATTAAATTACTCATTACGATTTATCTTTGCTCAAAACATTACACCGGATGAACTTGTAGATTATCTTATTTATTAATTTATTTTTTTGTCAGGAATATATCTCCTGGAAATCAAGCTGTGATAACAATGATGAATGAAGTAGGAATTAGGACAAGCCAAATAATGGATTATTTGAAGCTTGCAGAAGGTCCTTAAAACTTGCCATTTTCAAATAAGGACGTGCACAATTTTTTAGCAAAGGAGCGGAGGGAATTTGTTAAGCACGGAGATGCTACCATGGCTCTGTATCTATTAGACGGGATGAAACTCAACGATGTGGATTTAGTTTATGAGAAAGTAGTTGGTGAGGATGGATCAATGAACATGTTGTTTTGGGCTGATGGTCTTGGGCGTGCACAATACAGGTTATTCGGTGATGCACTTGTTTTCGACAGCACTTACAAAACAAACAAATATAAATTCCCTCTAGTAATTCTATCAGGAGTGGATAATAACATGAGGACTTGTGTTTTTGGTGGTGCTCTGATTCATAATGAGACATTTGAATCGTATGCCTGGTTGTTGCATACGTTCCTCAGATTAATGGGTGGGCAGGCCCCATTGTCAGTGATTACCGATCAAGACGTTGCGATGCACAAAGCGATTCAACATGTTTTTCCTAGAACTAAGCACAGGCTCTGTAATTGGCACTTAGGGCGGAATTGTAGGCAAAATGTTAAGGTGCCTGAGTTTTGCAATGAATTCTCAAGGCTGACAACACAAAAATTATCCATCGATGATTTTGAGGAGGCTTGGGAAACGATAACAAAAAAATATG
>JAPKLY010000063.1:263446-286313 GCA_026898435.1 Prunella vulgaris
TGCAGTACGATGGTCAATACAACATATAGTACAATAGGTAGCAGGTCACTAATTTTAAACCTTAGGATTTCAAATTTAATGACTGAGATTAATTGACTATTGTCAGTCAGTACAACACCCTGACTGACATAAGAAGCACCCTACTTAGTATTGATATATTTCTTATTTTTTAAGTTTAGTTTATTACAAATAAATAGGTCTTATAATGTTATTAGGGAATTGAATTGATTAATAGAAAATGAAAGTTGTATCTCAATATCTTTTTACGATATTCATTTGTGAATCAACGTATTTGTGCTATCACTTTTCGAGTACTCTTAGGATCAAAGGAATTAGTGTGTATTTCTTTATGTCTTCGCATTTATTCATCTTTATTATATGTTCTCGCCGCTTATATCACAAGTCAAATATTTTTACATGAAAACAACTTTAAAAATTACATGTTACAAATAATTTAGTAGTTACAACCTACATTATGGTTCTTGATTCAGCAGAACTGAAAGTAAACTTTATAATATATGGTTTCGATTTCAATTTAATCGTGATTTCAAAATCCTTGGTTATGATTAGAATTGACAAATTGCCGATTAGAATCGAGGCTTCCAATTCCTTTGGACAAGTCTATTTACTGCCCCTACAATAAATTTTTTAGAATTCAAGAAAAGATCACAACGAGATAGATTGTTAATCGTTACAATAGGTATCAAATAAAATTTGGGTGATTTACATATTGATTCAAAAAAATGACTATATTTACAAATTAATTTACAATATTTGTACAGTAATTTAATTTTTTTCTGCACAGAAGTATATTTTTTTTCTATACAGAACCAATTTATAATTTTTGTCAATTTTTAGAATTATTTTGTAATTTTTCCATAAAAAATTTTAGTGATATATATAGTTGAGACATCCTACATATACGTAGATTTGCATCGTGGTATCCGACAATTACGAAAAAAATCATTGCTCCTTTGACTACATGAAAATTAAAAAATCTGCCCTCTCTATTTGCTAAGAAAATCTTTTTTTTTTTTAACTCAAATTTAGTTAAAACAAGTTCACTACTGATTTATGACTCTTTCTCATAGTCAACTTAGAAACAACTATTTAATAAAAAAAAAAAAGGTCTTCTAAACATCCAATTACTGAAATCTTGTGGCACCCTAAGTAGTACCTCGGTGAAATTATATTATTATTATTATTATTATTATTATTATTAAGTAGTGATGAATGACACATTAATTATATTTGCTTTTAATATATCCAACCAAATGCATAGCATGAGTTTTGAAGAAAAGAAGCAAAAACCTGGCACACAAAATGTGATACCATTAACTTCTTTCTCTTTCAACAACCCCTCACTCATTTCCAACCTATATATAACCACACCTCCCAACACAAACACAAACACTCTTATTCAACTTAAAAATGAGTCCCATACTCATCTTTGCCTTTCTTTCCATCCTCTCTGTTTCCGTAGCCCAAGATAGAGCTCACGGCCTTCCCGACGAGCCCTACGCCGCCATCTCCCCGGAAGCATACACATTCTTCCACCCCGACGGGCTTCAACCAACCACAAGCACCAACCCCTGCGACTCATCAAACTGTTCCACATTGCCGCTAGCTGCCACGGTGCAGTCAAGCAAGGCCGCCACCAGCACAGGCCTGGGATCCGGCGCCATTGCCGGAATTTCTATAGGTTTCCTTTTCGTGTGCCTCGTCGGGATGGGTGTTTACCACGTGATGATCAAGCGGAGAAGTAACTTACGAAGGGCCAACCCCGAGCAACAGCTGGAGACGGCGTGATGAATTTGTTTTTATGTTAAAATATATGTTATATCTACTACTCTTCCACCTTTAGGTTTAGATATATATAGGTTAATTCTTCTGAGTGTTGTAAGGGGTTGTATTGTAGCCCAAAGTGAGTTAATATTTAGGTTACGAATGTGCATGCTGCAATTTTATCGGACATTAATTTCTACTACTCTGCCATTGTCCTTTTCTCAACACACTATATTCACTATTCTGAAGAGTTCACTATAATAGACAAATATTGGAATAAACTTCTTAGATGAATGATAGTGGTGGCAATGTTTATACTAAATTGAAGTTCCCTTTGATCTGTGGGATTAAACACTATTTTGCCATATTGAACGTAATAAACTACGCTAATTATTGGACATCACTAACAACCTCGGACAGAGTGAAAATAAAAGAAAGAAATGTTTAGTATTTAAGTGTATTTTTTTTAAAAGTTATTCTCATTACTTTACTACTAAAAAGTTGTCCTTATTTATTTTGAAAAATCACTGCACATAAATTGACTCTTTACTATAAATAATGGTAACTTTTGATAAGACTAATATAACATTTTAAAAATATGGCATTGAAGATGAGATGTTCCCATTTTAAGAAAAGATAAAGTTTTGAAAATTTTGTAACTTTAGGCAAAAGGCAACTTGAAACTTACGACGAAGACATCATAATTAGGTCAACAATGAAGAAGGATAACATAAACGAGAATCCATGATGATGAGCACACACTCTATATAAATACATATAAACACACACTGACGTTTGTGTTCAAGAATGAAAGGATAAATTGGAAAATATTTGTTCAATCCTAAAAGTTTGCCCCATTTTGTTTCCAGACGCATCATTTTTCCGAATTCAATTCCGTCCTATTAACTTTCACAAATAAAAATAATAATAATCACTTTTGATTGGCCACGACGGCAGATGAATATGTGGTCTTTAGCTGACGAGACATTTTCTTACACGTTTTTTTATAATTGTTGAATTTTGAATCTCGTCCTTCAGATTAGTAATCAAGATCAAAGGACTAAAAAGCTGAATTTCGATAAATTAACAGGAAAACGTTAATTCGGTGAAATGAAGTGTCAAGAAAACAAACTGGCCAAATTTACAGAAAGAACCTTTTCCCGAATAATTAAAGGTAGCAAGCACTAATTTTTAGTTGGATTAGTAATGAAGCTAGCTATTCTGCCAGCAAAAGGAGTATTCATTGCTTAAGATCATGAAGAGCAAGGAGATGGCCTACACAGTACACATCACAAACTTCCACAACTGTAAACCCGCTAACCGGATTTGGAGCAAAGAAACTCTTCAAAATGAACACGAATATGGCATGAAGCTTGCGATTTAAAATTTGGAGCAGAATGCAGGTTCTACATCTACAGGATCATCAGAAAATACACCAAGTCAAATGGAATATTAGAAATATGTATGCTCAATCACAATGAAGACTCTTTGATATGAAACAGATGTACATATGCTACATGATCTGGAAAATTTGAGGAAGCAAGAACATAGGGTGCGAAGCCCCACAAAAGGTACAAACATATGAAACGAAGGATAACCTTCATACAGCAGCCATAGAATTTAAATGGCCCTACCATCCACGTGAGCTCAGGTACTCTATCAGAGATCCAAATGTGTTGTCCACAGATTTATTCCACACATGTGCAAACTCTCGGCGAGCCTTCCGCCCAAAAATTGGCTCTCTAGGCTGAAAGAGAAGGTTGAAACAGAATTTTCAAGCTATCTAAAAATACAAATTGACCATAGACATAAAACAAGGAAAACTAAATAAAAATACTAACTATGAGGTGTAATCATCACTGTTAATTTGCAAGATGATAGTTAACATGGTATTTCACCAACACCATGTGCTCGATTGCTAGGCGGGTTGTGGTCTTGGCAGTGTAAACTTTTATATTTGGGTTGTGATTTGGCTTTACACTATCCCTGAGGAGGTAGGATCTCATAACCTATGCAATGTGGTACACAAAACCGGGGGAGAAGGGTTTAGGCAAAATACAAGCAAACAGTTGGTTCGTACACTTATCCACCCCTGGACCCACCTAGCAAACGGCGCCTATCAGGTTTGTCATAGAGACCTCAAGAACCTATAGTCCCGAGCTTTTGTTTCTCTCTTTGTCAAGTATAAATAAAATGCAGAAGTCTCAACAAAAGTTAAAGACAATACAAATAAGCATGAGTTTCAAGCATATTACTAAACAGATCATGAACAAAATACTGCAGAGTATATGTAAAGGACTTATAGCTTTCTTTCTTCTCTTTATGCCATTTTGTTTTGAAAAGCACATGCTAAATATGCATGCAGCCTAGTCTACATACCTATATAACTGATACCTCCCGACCCTTACACACTTAAGCCGCCTACCCAAAATGCACAACTGAGCTGCAGTTACCAAGAATGCATATTTCACTGATATAAGTTATAATGACACCATCTATCTATAACTACGTGTATTATATGTATTGTTTCTTCAGTGGATTAACATATAATGTCTACAGGTCTAGATCATTGTGTACTACTACCAATCTGAGGCAATCATATTTGTGTTACAGAAAATTGACAATAAGATAAGCCAATTCACAAAATTTGTCTCCATGTCAGAAGGGGTGCTGGTGATGAAGTTATTCCCCACCAATTTAACGTGTAAAAGGCAGTAAAAGGAACAAAATATTCTATAACATCTGTAGAATTATGAATTTAATGAAAGCTGGACCTCATATTTTAGCCATGAGCCAGCATCCAGCGCAGTGAAAATATAAATTAGCCTGGAGCTATTTATGCCCCAAGGACTAAGCAGTTTTAAAGCTTAATTTACAAAACAACTATGACTTCTCCAAAAATAAGTTCGGGGTTTTTACTTCCTCTAAGTCACTTCTTCATAATGGATGAGGTTTTTATAACTTCCAAATTAGATCAGAATATATAGATGGTCCTCTTTTAAACAAACATTAACAAAAACATACATAAAACAGCCATCCAAACAGCAGTTTCATATAGCAGAAAAGATAGCAAACTAGATCAAAGAAAGAGTGTGGTCATGGCAAGTGGCGAAAAGAAAAATTGTGGAAATCGGTCTATTCTGGACTGGTTTTCTAATCCTAGATTGTGTCTCTCGTAATTAGTTTAGATGTTTAGGAGTCCTTGTGATATTTGCTAGATGTCGATGAGATTATGCTTTTGATGTAATATTTTATTTTTAAATGGGTTGGAGTATCCCTGAATTAAGAGTTTCACTTTGCCTAACAAAAAAAACAGCAGTTTCATAAGTGTGTGTGTTTCTGCAGCTATCAATGAATGTTAAAATTTCAAAAAAAATATATTGCTATCAACTCAAACCCTTGTAACATGCCAGAAAATGAACTTATTACATGATAATGTACCAAGTGACTGAATTTCGAAGAATCAACTAAATCATGACCTCTCCTCCCAATCCATGTATCAGCACTCTCAAATGAAATCATCCATAAATAAACTGATTGAGATATGGTTGTAATCGATGCTCAATTTTCAATTTCACAAAATTATGTCGAAGTGCCCCAGAAAAGGGAAAAGTCACGCATCCAACAACTAACACCATCAGACAATCGAAGGAAAATAGCTTCATAAACATTCAAAATGGCCTCTGGTTAGCCAACATTGACATAATATATCTACCATATCATCAAACACATCCATCCATAGTTTAAAAAAAAATCCACGAGAAATAATAAAAACCTGAGGTTCAGACTGATAAATGGAATTATAGATTCTTTTCCGCTGCTCCAAAATCACCACCCCAGTGAAGATGGCCCCTAGCGCAGCGCCTAACAGACGCTCCTGCGCATATACAACATACATTTACTCAATTCATGTTCATATACAGAATCAATGTGAATAAACATATAAACAAAATTGCAGAAATTAAGGGGATAAGTTCAATTTTTTCATGGATAAAAAGAGGGAGGAACCTGAGCTAGAACGCTGATCATGATTATTCCAACGGATTGAGGGAAAAATTGATTCTGGATTTTGAAGGGATTGTTGAAGAAGATGTTCAATTGATGTTGCATTTGGAATAGAGTACTTGTTCGTAAAATGACGTTAATGGGCTTATGGGCCACGGAATACAAGTCGGGCTTGGGCTGCTATTTTTTAGAGGACCAGGCTATTGACAATGGATAATACACTATTGGGATGAATACGTTATCTTTTGTTTGGTATTTTTTTTCAAAAAAAATTTATTTTTTCGAAAAAAAAATTTGAACATAACAAAAATTAA
This sequence comes from Prunella vulgaris, assembly GCA_026898435.1. Taxonomy (NCBI): domain Eukaryota; kingdom Viridiplantae; phylum Streptophyta; class Magnoliopsida; order Lamiales; family Lamiaceae; genus Prunella; species Prunella vulgaris. The sequence continues at coordinate 269,551 of JAPKLY010000063.1, forward strand.
AACAATGTTCAAAAAAATTGCTGAAAATTTGTGAAATTTTTGAAAAAAATTGTCGAATGTTTTTAAGGATAGTGTATTTACCATTTTGGATAGTGCTAGTAATCTATGCATTTTTTAGATCTTAAGTAGATTAGTAGAAGTGAAAGAAAATAATCAAAAAAATATTTGATAGTGAAAATAATGAAAAATTATGTATGCAAATTCGAGAGGTAAATTTTTTTAAGGGTCGTAACATATGGATATGGAAAATGAGGATTGTAATTTTATGAGCTGCTAAAATAAACTGTAATTTTTTTAAATAACAAAATAAGAACAGTAATTATTTATTCTGACAATTTAAAAACAGTAACTTCTAAAAAAAATGCAAATTGATGTCAAGTCAATCTGAATCAACTCAAATGGAGCGTAAAACTTCAACCGAAAGTCAGGGCAAATTCAGCTGATTAGCTCGGTTTAGTTTTTTTCATGGCGATTTGGTTTTGATGTGCCACTTTTTAAAGTTATTATCCTTAATTAATCAAGTAGATAAGTTATTGTCCCCATTTGCTACCTTCTCGAAATTATGATCCTTAAAACTATTTTCCCTAAAATTAAGCGATACCCCCTTGCATTTTTTTTTATACATATTTTGAATGGTAAGATTTTGTATGAACAAATTTTGACGTAAAACTAAATTAAAAGATATTTAGAATATTTTTTAAAACCCTACTCAATTCTGAAAAATAATATTAAGTAATTTTTATAGTAAAATTAAAAGTGAATATTTGAAAGTAAAATAATTTTAGATTAAGTTGAGAAAATAATGTGTTTGCAAAAAATTATGTTTATTAAAAATTAATTACAGTGCTCCACACAATAAATGGTCATATAGTCAAACACACCATAAAAAATTACATGTTTCAAAACATCCTAAAAATGAGTCCAACCACTCAAAAAGTATTGCAAATGACTCATAAAAAAGGCCCACCCACTGAAATCTGGCCGCAAAAGCTGCACAAATTTTTTTAGTTTTTGTTTATTTACTATTTGAATTTGAATTTAATCTTTTTCTCTATTCTCGGATTATGATTTTAAAATTTAAATTTTTTATTAATGTATTATTTATACAAATATTATTCTTAAAAATATATTCTTTTTTTATTACTTTATCAAATTATATTTTTTTAAAACTTATAATTTTTTTACAGATTTTATACTTCGTATTTTTTACCGTTATTATTCAATTCAGAAAATTTAGGCATATATTCAGATTCTAAATGTGAATACTACTAATTTATTTTTGTATATATTCAGATTTCAATTTTGTGAATACTACTATTTTGTTTCTGCATATTCAAATTCTGATTTCGAATACTACTAATTTATTTTTGCATACTAAAAAGAACCTTGAATACAAGGTTCACGTTTTTGAATATATCAACAAAACTTGAGTCAAAATAAAATATTTCATAAATAATACATTAATAAAAAATCAGAAATCATCCATCAGTTCATCAGCCAAATGGAAACCTAAAAATTGGAAACAAAAGATCAAAACAAATCATAACGAAATTAAATAATCAGATACGAAGATCAGAAATAAAAATCATCGCGCGGAAATAAAAAATCATCGGCGCCAGAAAAAGAATCAGAAATAAAAAAATCAGATCAGAACCAGATCCATCGTCGGTGGCGTGCATGGTAGAGGAGACATCAATTTTTTGTTTCAGATTTGTAACATGGGCGGGAGACATCGGTTTGCAAAGGGGCGCGAGGACGGCGGGGTGATGGCGGTGCAAACGGAGGTGAGGGGCGCGGGAACGGCGCCGTGTGAACTACAGGTGCCACTGCGAGAGAGAGTGGGGAGAGAGAGAGAGATAATATAGTTTTGCACGCGTGAAGTGATATTTATATTGAGAGAGAGAGACAGTTGCAGTGGAAGGTTCCCACTTTTTGGTGTGTTTTGTAACATGGGATTTTATATGGTGTATTATGCAATATAGGCATTATTTTTGGTGTGTTATGCAATATACTCTATTAATAGTGAGACAATTATTTACAGGGTAGTTATCCTAGAATGGATTTTAGAGAATCCAAAAGCATATGAAACGTACTTTGCCAGAATTGATTTTAAGCAATTAAAAAGGTGATGGAAAATATTGTAGAAATAATTTTTTTTTTCTTTAGAAAATATCAATTCTACTCATAATTAGAGTTTGCAAACACTCACTTAATTTTGCACAAATTTTTAAGTCCACTTAAGTGCATACTATGAACTTGAACTTTAAGTTATATTTTACTTTAGTTTTGATTTTTTTTTTCAGAAACACATAAACACACCTAACTTTGTATAATTTGCAAATTGGGCATTACTGATTATTTCTTCAAAAAACACAGTAGTATGTCGAACTACATTTTTTTTTACAATTAGAATATTAGCAATTACTTCTTAAAGTATTACTGATTACCTCTTAAAATATTAATGATTACTTGCTTTTTTTTTAAATTCAAATATATATCATGCACTTGAGTACGCACAAATATTACTCTTAACTTTTTAATGTTGCAATGTGAATATGTCATACGAGCAATTAAATAAATAACAATTGATTTTTCTATATATGTAGTGTCCTTATTCACTAATAAGGGAATATTTTATTAAAGATGATGTGGATGGGATGAAGATTGGAAAAGGTAGATGAATGTAATCATGTGAATAATAAATTAATGTTTGATTAAGAATGAGAAGTAGGGCTGGATGAAATTTTATGTCACATCAGTATGATAATATATTATTTTATTATTATTAGTAAGTGTGATAATAAGCGATGCATTATTTTATTATTTAATAAGCGATAAAATAGGGATACAGGTATATAAAATTTTATAAAAATAGAAATATAGAAGTATAATAATAAAAACTTGAATGGGATGGAGAATAGTTTATCCCCATCCAAATGTATCAATCCTTAATCAAATATACCATAAGAGCTCGTTTGTTTTACAAAAAACGGAGGGATATATAATAATTTTTGTTTTTTTGTTATTATTTCTCAATAGCCCGATCAATGATTTCATTCTTTTTTATTACATCTCATTTTTTTATAGATATAAAATACCATCTTATAGGTGGTATTTATATTACTATCTATTATCTCATATTTTCTTTTAAAACAAACAGATTACATATTTATTTTCTTCGTTAACAAATAAATTATAATATTACACCACAAATCAAATATATCTCATAATTTTATATTATTACAAATTTAATCGATTATAGCAACCTATCAGTTAAGATTGTATAAAATGGGTACTCATGCTTGACTTTTCGATTAAATAATTTTTTTTTTTCAATTAAACATATATTTACAAACTCAACATAAAAAGTAAAAGTGCTTTTTTTTTAAAAAAAAAAACACTTAAAACATGTTTTCAACAATTATTTTAAGTGCTTATTATTACGTTTGGTCAAACAATAATTTTTTAGTAAGTCTCCTGCGCACCAGTTACACAGTGCAACTCTAGTTCATTTTTGAAAAGTTAAACAGTTTATAACTGAAAAATTAAACAGTTTATTACTGAAAAATGTATCTTTCATAGTTTAACTTTTCAGTAATAAACTGTTTAACTATTCAGTTATAAATTGTTTAACTTTTTAAAAATGAACTTGAGTTGCACTGTGTAACTGGTGCATACAAGACTAATCCATAATTTTTAGCTTTTAATTTTAAGCACTTTTACACATTTCCTAATAAAATAATACGCAATAACTTTTTATAAAACACTTCTTTTGTAAATGAGCAACACTTGTGTACAAATTTCTACCGTAAAAATATCTATTTTTGAAAAATTCGCGGATCTAAACCGGGTCGGGTCAAATTTGGATATTTTTTTCCAAAATTCGTGCAACTTGTAGTTCCAGGTTTTTTCGCTCCCAGGTATGTTACAATTTGGGCAAAGACGTGTTACAATTAGGCAAAATCTGTGTTACTAATTCTTAAAAAATTATTTTTTTGTACTTTTCAAGTAATTATAAAGAAAATATGTATTTCTGCAAGTATAAATATGTGTTACTTAATTTATTTTTTATTCTCTTTGTTGATTTATGTTAATAATATGTTATTTCGCTCTCAGGTATGTTACAATTTGGGCAAAGGCATGTTACAATTAGGCAAAATCTATGTTACTAATTCTTAAAAAATTAATTTTTGTACTTTTCAAGTAACTATAAAAAAAATATGTATTTTTGCAAGTATAAATATGTATTACTTAATTTATTTTTTATTCTCTTTGTTGATTTATGTTAATAATATATTTTTTCGCTCTCAGGTATGTTACAATTTGGGCAAATGCGTGTTACAATTAGGCAAAATCTGTGTTACTAATTCTTAAAAAATTAATTTTTTGTACTTTTCAAGTAACTATAAAGAAAATATGCATTTCTGCAAGTATAAATATGTGTTACTTAATTTATTTTTTATTCTCTTTGTTGATTTATGTTAATAATATGTTATTCATGTACTTAATACATCATTTAATACCTTATATATGTTATATAAAATATAATATATATTGTTATAAGGATAAATAAATGTTTGTGCATACAGTAACACATTTGATCTTGTAGTAACACGCATTTACTCTAATTGTAACACACATTTGCAGTAACACGCATTTACTCTAATTGTAACATATATTTGCAGTAACACACATTTACTCTAATTGTAACACACATTTACTCTAGATGTAACACACATTTGCAGTAACACAAATTTACTTCAATTATAACATATATTTGCAGTAATACATATTTACTCTAATTGTAACACATATTTGTTCCTCAATTTGTGTTATTATATGAGCATATATGTGTTACTATAGGATAAAATGTATTTTTATTAAGAATAAATATGTGTTACACATACAATGTAACATATACATGTTTTACATTGCATAAAAAATATTTACTTCTACAAAAATAAATGAATATGTGTAGAAAATAATATTTAATCTAGTTGTAACACACGTTTTGCCTTAAAGTAACATGCATTTGCCCCAACTGTAACATATCTGGGAGCGAAAATCACAAGTTGTGCGAATTTTGGAAAAAAATACTCAAATTCAACCCGACCCGGTTTAGACCCGCGAATTTTAAAAAATTAATATTTCTACGGATCTTAAATCCGTAGAAATTTGTATATATTTAGTTTGTCTTTGTAAATATATTTTTTAATCATTTTTCAAAATTACTTAAATTTAAAATACTTTTTATTTTTTATTTTAATACTAAAATTACTTAATATCAGTTTTTTAATTCTACTAAAAATTGCAAAGAGGCACTAAATAGTTGTGGTTATTTAAAAGTCTAGCCAGCCGCGTGGGGTCAAAACATCAGGACAGAGTAAAAGAAAATGCTATTTAAATCAGCCGACATTTCGGTCCAATTCTCATACAACTGTTCGGACATTCTAGATTTCTAGTTTTAGTTTTGAGTTCTCTCCTGTAATTCATGCATTTGCTTACGGACGGTTTTAGAAGAGGGTGCACGATCATCATCCCCCTAAAATTTGAATCCCTTTTAATTTTCACCTTTTTTTTTTTTATGAACGTCCTAATTTTTTTCACTAAAAAAAATAATTCATCTTTATATAAATAAATAAAATATATTTTTATATTTTATTATTTAATTTTAAACTTGCATAATTTACTTTTTTAAATATGTTTGCTAGTCAATATTGAAACAAAATCTCGGAACACAGAAAATAATTTATTTACTATATGTGCAATTATTTTATTTAACTATTCAATAATTTTAAATATAATTCTTATTAAGAGAATGCCAGGTCAGAATTTTACATTTTAAGAAAATAAAATTAAAGTCAAATTGGAGTTTATACTGTGTTAAAAAAATTGAAGTATTAATATTATGTATACACATAATTATTTATAAATATGTATTAAATTATTTTAAAAATTTTATTTATAAATAATAATGGTGAATATGTATATTAATAATAGTGAAAATATATACATAAAAATAATAATGAACTCCTTTCATTCCGATGTAAACTTCTCATAATATTTTATTATTTTATTTTAACAAGTGTGTTTATTTATTAATATATGATGATGAATCATATATGAATCATAAATTTATCACGTCACACAGATATTAATATTATGATTCATATATTAATAAATAAATATTCTCTTCGTCCCATAATTATTTTCACACTTTCTTTTTTCGTCTGTCCCACAATTATTTTCACATCCTATATATAAGTGGAAATTATAGCTTTAATTTTACCCTCACAATATTTACATATTTACAAAATGTTATTATTTTTACATTCAATTCAATTAATCTCATTATTTTAATAATATAACTTTACACGTATCCTACTATTTTTTTATGTATATTATTGTTAAAAAATATACTCCATCTGTCCACAAAAAATATGCACATTTCTTTGCACGTGTTTTAATACAGTATATCGGAGGATATTTTTGGGGTATTGTGAGATCCGTTTATGAATAAAGTGTATATTTTTTAAAAATACATTATAAACGGACTTCACAATACACTCAAAATATCCTCCGACATATTGCATTAAATCACGTGCACAGAAAGATGCGTATTTTTTTGTGGACAGAATTAAAAAAATAATTTCTTAATAATAACATGGGTAATTTTGAACAACTTTTGCTAGTGAGATATATTTAAACTCACATAGAGTTTTTGTCAATATTCAATCTACTTTAACTGCGGTATGTTAAATTCTTAATTAAGAGACACCAAACATATGCAAATGGAGTACCAAAAATGGAAACCGGCGTTTTCCCACTTTCCTTCCACAGTAAGCAAGTAAAACAAATTCCCCTCCGCGGCTCACGCCACCACTCCTCCTGCAATCCCTTATCTCACCCACGTTCTCTCTCTCTCTACATAGATTTCCCCTCTCTCTCTCTCAGACACAGCGACTCTCAAAGTGCTTTTCTGCTCCCACATTTTCCACTTCGTCACGCGCAATTCATTTGCTTAAACCAACATTTTCTATAATAATCTTCTCTAGATCTGTAAACCATTCCTCTCCTCAAGTTAGTTTTGATTACATTCACTCCCAAAATCAACTAAAATCTTCAGATCTCACCAATGGCTTCAATTTCTCGATTTCTCTCTCTACCCCTCTTCTTCTCACTCCTCCTCATCGTTAACCCCGTCCTCTCCACAACCCCAGCACCTTCCCCTTCTCTCCCTCCCCAACCATCCGCCGACGAAAACGCTCACCCTCCAGCCAGCCCCTCGCCCGCCCCTTCCCCCTCCTCCTCTCCTCCGGCGCCTCCGCCGTCAGATCTCGCTCCAAAATCACATTCCCCTGCCCCGACTCCTCAGGCAGACGACAACGACTCTCCTTCTCCGGCGCCGGATGTTACCGGAGACGTTAACCACGTAAATCAGCCTAATGCGGGTAATATAGAGTCAGAGGAGAAATCCTCCGGTGGAATGAGCCATGGACAGAAGGCCGGCGTTGCGATCGGAGTTGTCGCCGGAGCGTGCGTAGTAGGCGTTGGCGCTTTGGTGTACAAGAAGCGGCAGCAGAATATCCAGCGGTCGCAGTACGGTTACGCCGCCAGGAGGGAGATTCTGTAGGCACTCTTCACTCTCTCTCTTGAATTCAAATATGCGCAGATCAAATCCACTTTTTCCCCCAAATTATTGAGCATGATATTCCATAAATCTGTGTTTAGAATTGTTAGATCATCGGTCGAGTGATTTTTTTGATTCTTTACTGCTTATTAATAAGGTTTTCATTGATTCAGATCAGAGATGTAGCATACTTAATTGCTTATGTAATTTTACTTTGTTGTATTAATATGATATATTAATATAGTCAATTCTTGAATACATGGTATCACTAATTTAGTTGAATAGTGTCATCTGAATGTGATCACTTGAGATTTAATTGCATTGTGCATATTAATTGAATAGAATTATTCAATTTAAAGTGAATGGTATCACTTAATCCTATTGTGCATACTATTTGTACCCTCTCCTATTGCTAGTTTATTGTTTTGCAATTCTAAATCAAATTAGATTTAATTAGTAAAGACGAGTTAGTGCATACTATATGATCATAAAGGATAATGTTACTTTTATTATCTTTCATAAGAGCAACGATACAATTTGTTTCTTAGGAATCACAGTATGTAATATATATAGAGAGGGATTTTCATTCACTCTCGTCAAATATCTACTTATCAAAACTAGTCTTACTTATACAAAATATTTAAAAATACCCGTCTTTAAATTAAATGGTATAAAATAATATCTTTTAAATTTATTAAATTACATGAATATCCTTTCATATTCTTTTGTGTTTTATATATATTTTTTATAACAATTTTGTATCTATTTCTCATTTATATCATTTTCTTTCTATATACTCAAAAATTTTTCTCTTTTCTTATGAAACGGTGATGTGAAAGTTGGGTTGAAGGTAAGAACATGTCTCTATAATATTATCTTTTATTTAGTTTGTAGATATTTATTGTTTTATCATTGACAAATCATACGTATTAAAGTTTATGTAGTTTTTTTTTGCTAAATATAAACTTTAATCACATGAGTTGTTCGGTTCAAATTATTCAATTGTTCAATTATTTAAATTATTTAGTTCTTTAAGTTATTTAAATTGTTCAGTGTTAGTTGCTTAGTTGATTAAATGTTCTTTAAATTGTTCAAATTATTTAGTTATTTAAATTGTTCAAATAATTAAGTTGTTTAGTTGTTTAAATCGTTCTTTAGTGTAAGTTGTTTAGTTATTTAAATTATTTTAATTTTTCCATTAATGTAGGTTGTTAGTATTTCTAATTTAATATATTTTTATTAAATTTTAGGTATGAATTCACCTGAATTTTGGGTTGGGAGTTTGTTGAAGAAAATGGTTAATGGGAATGAAATGTTATAGAAATTGTAGAAATAGGCAGTCTTTTGGGTTTCATTACCTTTCATTCATTCATTTCATTCACCAATAAAAATATGCTTTATATTTATAACTCTTTTCACCTAGCACAAAACATTAATTATTGTCATTAAAATTCAAATAATAGTATATCATGAAAATAGCATCGACAAACATGAACCTAAAGCATGTGCAGCTGTTAAAGGTACTCAAATCATGATATGCTTTCTTAATTCTCTGCTGAAACACTATTTTCAGATTCTGAAATTCAATATAGGCATTGGAGAAACAAATTATCCAGTACTGGAAAAACCCAATCCTTCATTTAAGGATGAGAATTAAATAGCAAAAGTAGAGCATGTTATAAATTAAAGAATGTTAAACTTTTATAAGCCATCAAGCGTCAACCTTCATAACACACACTTAAAATAGCTGGCTTTACTAAAAAAAAAGGAAAAACTTATATCCTTTGTATGTTGCTCATCTCTTTGCAGATTGAAAATTTGTTTTATAATATGAGTGCTCGGAGGAAAACACTTCAAAATTCTGTTGATGACTATTGAGCAAACCTTTAATTTTTATAAGGCTAAATGTATTAAGCATAATGGTTAACATAAAAGCCTAAACGTTGTAATCCCTAATTTAAAAACTCAAAAGAAAGATAATCTGAGAAGCAAACCGGCCCTAATTTAAAAAACTCAAAAGAAAGCTTATAAGTAAGCCCTAACCTCCGATTACATATGCCGGCACCTCTGTCGGAATGCATATGCTGTGAACTCTGAGGAATTTAATGTGAAACTTTGCAGGTATGGCGATGAAGAAGAACCGGGCTCGAGCTTTGACACGGAAAAACTCTCACATGAATGGCTTGCAGGTCTGATAATGAAGAAGAATCGTGAGGTGATGAAGAATTTGGTGATGAAGAAGAACCGTGAGGTGGAACCGTGGAAGTGATGAAGAGGTCGGTGATGAAGAAATTTGAAAGAAATAATTATATTTGGGATTTTGCAGAATTAAAAAAAATGTAGTATTTAATTTTTTTTATTTAGTTTATTAAATGATAAAGTTTAGTCAAAGGGTTATTGGGGGGCAAAAATAAAATTGAGTTGGGTAATAGGCTATTCTTGATATATTCCAATATATATATTGTTGCGACAAAATGGTAGGTCTTTGTATTGATTGGAAATGATTTATTACGGTAGAGGGACCTCATAAACCATAATGAGTGAAAGGACAACCCAACATTTGAAATCAAAGTAAAATTATGAATTAAATATTATAGATGTAATGGCGCGGCATTACTCTTTTTTTTTTTAATTTTATTTTACTTAAAATATTTTATAAGTTATTCGTATTATGTATTTTACTTATTTTTATATTTTATTTAGAAATTGAACAATGCCATATTATCATAGTTTTTAAAAATATATTTAGTTATTAACTATATTTTAAATTTATAATTTATTGTATAATGTGTATATTTTTATTATATATGTTTAGAAAAAAATTAATATTATTAAAAAAAATATTAGCACAGGTTAGAAGGTTTAGGCGCTTGACGGCACTCGACACCTGACCAGGGGCGTATCTATGTGTGGGCTGCACTGGGTTCTTGAAAAGTCCACTATGTATGGATACAAATCTCATTATTTTACACTTAGCCCACATAAATTACAATATCTATTTTTAATTAAATTTTTAATATATAGAAGTCTATCCAAAATAAAGCACATGTGGCGCATTTTGTTTTTCATTTCTCACTAATCTGTGCAGCCGTTACTATCCTAATATAATATTAAAATTTTATTTAGTATTGTTTTCGTTTTATCTAATTTACTGAATATTAGTATATATATATATATATATCTCGTTTCTTTAAAAAATCATTTTCTTATGATGAATATGTGAGTAGTTTATTTTTTATTTGTTATATATTGTGATAAAAAATTAAAATAATATTTTGTAAAAATAACAAATTAATTACGTGAAATAAATTTTAAAACCTTTGGAATTGATTAATGTCTTTGAAGAGTTAAATACAAACATTATTTTCTCAAAATTTAATATGAAAATTGATTTGTAATTTTAAATCAACAAAATAATTCTTCAATGAGATGATATTAATCAATGTAGATTAGAAAGACATAAGGAATAAATTTATCAAATTGTCATTACAATACACTCTTCTGGAGTTCATAAAATTAAGAATTTTGTGGGTTGTTTGTCAAGTTCTCACATAAATATTACTCCCTCCGTCCCGTAGGAATTTGCACCCTACGGGACGATATATTTTTTAAGGAAAATGTGTTTTATATATAAAGTAGTGGCATATGGGTAAATATGTGTATAGGTTTGTGAGTGTGCATGTAAATCAATATTTCCTTTTTTAGTAGTGTGCAAATTTGTGTGGGACGTCCAAATAAGGATAGTGTGCAAATTTTTGTGGGATAGAGGGAGAACTAATTTGTGTAACATAAATATTTAAAGTTGCCACTCCCCCTGAAGGAAAAAATCTTCCAAGACCACGACTTCTCAATACCATACATATTTTTCAAAATAAATATAGGTAACAGATTTAGTAAATAAATTTATCAAATTGTCATTACAATACACTCTTCTTGAGTTCATAAAATTAAAAGAATGTTGTGCGTTGTTTGTCAAGTTCTCTGTAACATAAATATTACTAATTTGTGTAAAACAATTTGCATTTTCCTCATTAAGGATTCTAAGATATATATCATCTTTAATGATATCACATGGATCAGAAAATATGTTTACCAATAAATTTAATCAAACATATTCTCGTGAAACTCATATAAAACTGTTTGAAATCTTGTTAATATAGTGATCATGCATATAACTAACATCTACATAGCTCACTAATAATGCTCATTGAAGGAACTTCTGGTCCTATTACATTGTCTACATTTAAGTCTAAATGTGTTTTTTTTTTTCATTTCAAGTAAATCAAACAAATATTAATTTGAACGAGAGTCTAAATGTGTTTTTTTTCATTTCAAGTAAATCAAAACAAATATTAATTTGAATAAGATTTATACGTGTAAACATTTTGTAACATCTATCTTCAAGTACTTTTGATCTTATGTTCTACATGATCATTTTATGCAATATAAAATATATGTAGAATTAATTAGATTGACATAAAAAAACTTAATACATTGTATATCTAATATAACATTAATTCTTCTAGCATCTCTGTGGACTTTTCGGCAGCCACGTCATATTAAGTCGCCAAAAACTAGTATAATGTATCAAATTGTAAAATCTAATCAGTTCAGGTATTAAATTGCAAATTTTAAAAATATTATAATTAATAAATACCCAAAAAGTATTGTATGTTTACGCAATTAACCCTTTATACAGTCATAATATGGCTTACTTTCCCCATGACAAAAAAAATTAAATAAAAAACACAAATCGATTAACTCTCTAATTTTTTTAGTAATCGAGTATAGAAAATTTCTCCACTCATTGCAATACTACAAAATACACCATGGTTTTACTTATTAATAAAAGTTAATTGCTCTGTCAATAGGTTTATATATTCTCAGTTATACCAATTCTTGTATGTGTAAACTGTTATCAACATTCTTTACAAAAATCTAAATATACAAACTTTTGTGTTTTTTAAACAATTTCATTTCCATTCGTTGTTGCTTAATATTCTTTACCAATAATGCTAAAAAAAAGGTATTTCTCTTTACCAATTATACAAGTTATCTTGGATTCTTGATGTGATATAACAGTGATCCTCATTAGTAAATGTGACTAACATTGCAACTGTATTAATTTCACACCACACACATAATATCTATTAAATATTTCTAAAGTAAACATCACATAAAAATATCTCAAATTTTCAACAAAAGTAGCAATAACATTCGAAACACAACTCGTCCATAAGAAGGCAAGCAAATTCAGAGAGAGTAATATGTCAATTAACCATATAAAAGCTATCTTAAATAATGGTGGTATCGGGAAGTGGACGGACGAGTATACAAGGATCATGGGTTCCTAAAAAGAACTCACAGATGCAAGTATCGTGCATTTTGATGTTGTTGAAATCGCAAAGGCTTCTCAACCCTCCGCTACAGAACCAATTCCCGTCTTTCTTCTGTTTTACCCTCGTCTCCCAACGGTTCCCTTGTTCATCAACCAGGAATAATGCATCTGGAAGTTTGAGTTTAAGATCCTTTATCACTTTTTTTGGTATCCTCTGCATCCAGTAATAATAATCAATAAATATTACAAATACATGCATAAGTAAGAGATCTAAGTCATTTGTGACATATATAAGACAGAAATGATGGTAGTAGAGATTTGTTACCATCTCATGTCTCCGTAGTCTTGATTTAGACACGAAAAATGGACGATTCTTGGGTCGAGTGGCTAGTCCCCGTCTGAATATATCAGCACCGTAACAATCAGTGACCTGTTTCTGCTTGTAGCTCGTCGCCTCAATTGCATTTCCACTTGTACCTGATGAAGAAGAATTACCATATCCAAACTACCAAAGTTGAAAACTCTAAATATTACATTAATGAATTCTTCATTATCTTATCTCATATGGTTAATCCACATCTACTAATTTGAAGATGACATTATGAGTGATTTAGACCACATAAAAAGGTTATTTGCAAAAAAATTGGCATGCAACTTATTAAAAGTATGAGCACATAGAAGGTTGTTGCAGGTAAACCAATTTCACAATATAAGTTACATGGTGAAACTAATTACCTGGGACATCCAACACACGAACAAGAACACAAGGATCCTTGTATCCTTCTAAAAGGAAGTCACAAATGCAGCTGTCATCCTTCTTGATGTTGTTTACGTTGCACAGTTTTCTCCATGCTCCTCCGGCGCAACACACTCGCCCATTTTTCCATTGGTTTACCGTCGCTTCCCATTTGTTTCCTTGAACATCAACCAAGAACAATCTCTCTGGAAGTTTCAGTTTATAATTCACAATTATACTTTTAGGAATAAACTGCAGACAAAAAAAAAAAAAAAGGTTACATCACTTAATAGCTAACTAGGTAAAGCTAGCACTACAACTTTAAATAAGAAATCTCTAAAGAAATCTTATAAACATAAAACGAATATCTTGCAACTTAGTTTTACCATATAACTCAAAACAATGTTAGTTGCTTTTCTTATGCATTATTACTATTATCAAAATAATCCTATTTAAAAGTACACTCAAAATGCAATATACATAAAAAAAAATGAGGATAATTGTTATTACCAGCTCAGTCTTCCGTGATCCTATTTTTGTAACAAAAGAAGGACGATCCAATCCTGGTTTGAAAATAATACTCTTCTTGGATTTACAAACTTGCTTTGGTTCTTTCTCTTCTTGCACATAGTCTTCGTCATCATCATCATCATCCTCATTACCATCATCATAGTCTTCGTCTTCATCATCTTCATCATCATCATCATCCTCCTTACCATCATCATAGTCTTCGCCGTCATCATCATCATCATCATCATCATCAGCAGCAGCATCATTTAGGTCGCTGAAAAAATCATTCTCCTCTATCTCTTCAACCTCGAACTCCTCTTTGATCCTAAACTTTGCAACTCTTTTTATTTCACAACCATTTTGTCCCAAAATTCTGATATCGAACAGGCAAGAAGTTCCACCCTTATACTCGAAGAAGAGAAAGTCGAATGGCCTCAAAGCATTGTCCTCATAAAAAGAAGGCCAACCCTCCTTTAAACTCCACTCATCGTCTCCATTTATGTCCACCTTCACTACCCAAATGTTGTTGAATTTATCTCTCAGCGCCACTTTGTCTAGTCGAGGCATTTGCCTAATCACAGCTGCAGGGATTACCTATCCAAAAATATGAAATATGAGGCCAATTAATGCACTATAATGTTTCTTTTGATATTGCCCTTATCAAGATACAAAATACTCCCTCCTATACTTTAGAGCATCTCCAATCCTAGAAGACAATTTGCCACCAAAATTATTAATTTGTTATCAAAGTTGTTCAAATAGTAAAATCATTTCAACTCAAATAGAATATTCTCAGTTTTATTTTTTGTTCTATATTTTATCAAATATTTGTTTATAACATAATATGTAGTTTTATATTTATATTACGATATGATTAGTGGGACTCTAACCATTTGAGCTATTCCACCTAGTCACAATCAAATTATATATTTTGGAGTTGAAAAAATTTGTATGAGAACTGTTATTTATTAATAAAAAAGTTATCACTTTAAAAAGTGATAAAATTTTAATAAAAAATATATAGGTCCATGACATGAGATGGTCTCACACAAAACGTACTCCTTAAAGTTTTTATATTTTTGATAATATTAATATTGCATATCATTAGTAAATAATAAAACAATAACAAAAAAACAAATAATATTACATATGAAATTATATACAAGATTAATGTCACATAATATGTATAAAAAAGGACATGTACATTAAGAAATTAGAAAAGAAAAGAAGTGATTTGCCACCGTAAACAATAAGTGATTAATTTGTCACCTATTATTCACTTGTGGCAATTTGACTCATAATTAAATTGCCACTCTATTGGAGACCAAATCCTGAGATAAATTGCCTTTGCCACGACATTTGGCTCAAGATAGGAGATGGTTATATTTATTGGCGGTCAAATTTGAATATTCATGATTCCCTTCTCGAAAATATACACATCATATTATTTTATTTTCCCCTCACAATCTCCCCTATCTACTCTATATATCAATTTATACTAAAATTAACAATATTATTTAAAACAGCCAAGTTTAAATATTCATGTTTCCTTTTTAAAAAATATACACATCATATTATTTTATCTTCCCCGCCCAATCTACCTCATATATATATATATATATATATATATATAATTTAAAACCCGTTTCCAAAGCTAAAGAAAATGCTCAAGATGATGAAGCATGTAAACGTGAGCAAAAGTGAGTGTGAACGTGCTTAAAGAAAAAAAATAAGTTGGAATTTTTAAGAAAAAATAAAAATAATATTTGATTAAGGGTGGAATTCCATCTTATAATGTGGGTAGTTATTTAATGTGTGTACAGATATATAATAAAAGGGTCAAACCCGGCCCAGTGTTTTATTAGATGTGTTAAGGCCCAAACTTTATCAACAAGAACCGACAACAAAATGACCAGAAAGAACGAATAAAATCATCCGGCAAGATGGAAATCCGGCGAAAGATCACAGTGCCTGACTGAATTCAACAACATGTAAACAAAGATCTACAATTTTTTACTACAAATTATAAAGATTTTTGGCATTTTCAAAAATATCCCCCAATATATTTTTGCGTCTTTGAGAGTGACTCTATATTTTTTTGTTTGAACTGCAGTTTCTTGTGTGATATTTTTACCAGAGAAATATATTGGGTGGTATTTTTACCAAGAAATATATTGGAGGATATTTTTTGAAATATAACTTTAAAAATTCACATTTTGATCAAATCTCCCCAGATTTTTCGTGAGTATAAATCACAAGGAACTAAAACTCAAATAATAAAGATGGGTACCATTTTTTCCGAAGTTGATGCGAGCTTGAAGAATTTTAGCCCCAAAATCATCTTGGGATTTACAACCCCTTTGGCCCTCCTCTGCATCCAAAAAAAAAAAAAAAAAACAGAACAAACAGGGTGAAATATGTCAGATCCTTCCATGGCTGTATAGAAATACAAAGTTTAAGACAACAATTTCGTGTGAAAACTACCATTGGCTTCACGGAAGATAGATAGATGTTTTGCAGAACATTGAGAGAGAGAGAGAGAGAGAGAG
>JAPKLY010000063.1:290384-320446 GCA_026898435.1 Prunella vulgaris
TAAAGAAAATATGTATTTCTGCAAGTATAAATATGTGTTACTTAATTGATTTTTTATTCTCTTTGTTGATTTATGTTAATAATATGTTATTCATGTACTTAATACATCATTTAATACATTATATATGTTATATAAAATATAATATATATTTTTATAAGGATAAATAAATGTTTGTGCATACAGTAACACACATTTGATCTTCCAGTAACACACATTTACTCTAATTGTAACACACATTTGCAGTAACACACATTTACTCTAATTGTAACATACATTTGCAGTAACACACATTTATTCTAATTGTAACACACATTTACTCTAGATGTAACACACATTTGCAGTAACACAAATTTACTCCAATTGTAACATAAATTTGCAGTAATACATATTTACTCTAATTGTAACACATATTTGTTCCTCAATTTGTGTTATTATATGAGCATATATGTGTTACTATAGGATAAAATATATTTTTATTAAGAATAAATATGTGTTACACATACAATGTAACATATACATGTGTTACATTGCATGAAAAATATTTACTTCTACAAAAATAAATGAATATGTGTAGAAAACAACATTTAATATGGTTGTAACACACGTTTTGCCTTAAAGTAACATGTATTTGCCACAACTGTAACATACCTGAGAGCGAAAATCACAAGCTACGTGAATTTTGAAAAAAATACTAAAATTCAACCCGACCCGATTTAGACCCGTGAATTTTCAAAAATGGATATTTCTACGAATCTTAGATCCGTAGAAATTTGTATATAAGTGTTGATGGGCGAGCTACCCGAGGCAAATCAGAGAATCAAGATATCACCTAGGAGGTCGCCCGCGAGATCGCCAGAGTGCCAAGCGCACCTCCAGGCACCAAGGCGTAGGAGCTCGCCTGGGTGTTCATCTCCGAACTCGCCTGCGTGTTCATCTTTGAGCTCGCCCGGGTGCTCATCTCCGAGTTCGCCTATGAGCTCGCATGATAGTCTATAGGACCCCGATGGTGCGCTCTTTTTCCCTCCGTCCGGTTTATCCACAAGGGTGGTTTACGGCGAGGTTTTTAATGAGGCCCATCTAGTCTAAGGCATGGTAGTGACGAGGCACGTCATAGGGAGCAGTGTGAGAAACCAAGACGAGGGTAAGGAACCCTCGTCAACACCGGAAGCCATATAGGCTCATAAGGTGCCGTCTCACACTCACACACCTATAAATAAGACCTCTCTTGTACTATTCAAACAATTCTCACATTTCACACAGTTAATACAATCTCTACTGCAATATTTCTCTCTCTAAACTCTCTCCCTCCCCAAGAACATAAAATCACAAGATTATTGTTTGGTAGAATTAATCCGTTGTAAAGCCACATAAACAAACATCGATTAGTAAATTCTATCAACAATTTGGCGCTAGAAGGAGGGTGCGAGTCTGAAAAATTAAAAATTTTCAAGAACAAAAAATTAGGGTTTGCTTGAAGATTTGAAGGTTTGAAGGTGTTCTTGATAAGACTCAAGAACACTTGAAGATACACATACACATATTCATTCCTTCGAACAAGAACCCAGATTTCCGGATAAAAATCCAGATTTTCGGATTCACAAATTCTGTCCGGAAAAAAGTTTTCAAACGCTCGCGTGTACACGAATAAACCGAATTTTGGATAATTCTCACACTCGAGGCTAGACGAAAACTTACACAGCTCCACCTAAGCTGGACGACCACCACTCCGGCAACCTCCACCACTCCGGCGACCTCCCTCCACCTCGGCGACCTTCAGCAAGTTACCCCTTCCGAAATAAAAAAATGGCTAACACTCGAGCCGCCAAAGGACAAACCTCCACAGCTGCCGGAAGGTCCAAAGGAGGTGACCAAAACCAGGCCGAGGCGGAGACCTCATGCCAGGTGGTGGAGACCTCACAACCACCTCCCCAGAAAAGCACCGCAGCTCCGCGACCTCCGCAAGTTGTGGTGACCCAAGAAGACTTGGCCCCCGCCCTGAGGGACCTGGCCAGCAACCCCGACGAGCTCCAACGCACCATCGCGACCTTACAAAGGTTGCAACAGAGGCAGCAGGACGAGCTCGCCCTGGTACCCAGGCGAGCTCCAACTACCGAGGCTCGGGAGCAGACCAGGCCCACCCAGGGCACCCAAACCAGGGGGGATTACAGCGCCCTCCCCACTGAGTAGGAGGCGAGCTCGGCACAAGCTCGCCTGCGTAGGGAGAGGACCGGTAAGGCCAAGATGGTGGAGGAGGATCCCGCTCCTTACACCGGAAGGGAGTCGACCTATACCGGGGCATCTGGAACCCACCAATCACAGAGGAGAGAAGTCCTCCAAGGCCGCCTGGGCCCGAGATATGAGGAGAATGAGCGTACGACAACCCCAGCTGCATCTCACGGAGACTCCGATCAGCAACCGCGCAGATCCGCCCACGAAAGGTTGAGGAGGCCCGCCACTGACCGGCTAGGCCCCCGTGGCGGACGTTAATTCCAGCCTGCCACTGAGAGGTCACCCCAGAGTGAGGCACCTCGGGGATGTGCATCCGCGAGACGCACGACCTTTGAGCAACCTCCGCCGGAGGTGACCCGTGATGACGAGCTGGCCTCACTAAAAAAGGCCGTCGAAATACTACAAGCACAAGTAGCAGCCAAATCTGGTGGACCTGACGCCACGACTCTCCCCGCATCTCCATTGCCACCTGCCATCCTCCGCGCACCGGTCCAGAAGAAAATCCAGTTCCCGGTGATGTCCGGGTACGAGGGCAAATCTGACCCGAAAGTCCACCTGGCCAAGTACGCGGACTTCATGATTTCGGTTGGCGCCACTGACTCTACCCAGTGCCGGAACTTCCCGCTGACCCTAGGGGACCGAGCTCACCGCTGGTTCTCTTCACTCGCCCCGGGGTCAATCTGCTCATTTGGCCAACTCTCGCGGGAGTTCCTGGCCCACTTCTCTGGGTTCGGATCCTACCTTACCCAGAAGCACCGACTCGCCAACATTCATCAAGGCGAGAACGAGACCGACCAGCAGTACCTGGAAAGGTTCGACAAAATCTTGCTAGAAGGCGAGCCGGTGAGCGAGGACACCAAGGTCGTCGCTGCGATGGCCGGTCTTAGGAGGGGCACCGACCTCTGGAAGGAGATGCACCTCGCATGTCCCAACACTTACACCGAATTCCGTCATAAGGCGGGGGTGTTCGCGGCCATGCAGGAAGCACTGCTCAAAGAAGTTGGTGCCCACGAAGAGAGGAAACCCTACGGGAAGAAGTCCGGGGGCACCTACAAAGCTCCCCGGAACTTAAAGGCCTTTGGCGAGGGAGACGAGCTCAAAGAAAAGCTCAACCAGGTCCTCACTGTCTCCGTTGACCACGTCTTCACCGCCGTCAAAGGCAAGACCATGCTGGAGGAGCCGAGGCGGATCCGCCAGGACCGCACGAAGCTCAACCCTAATAAATTCTGCGCCTACCACCAAGCCATCGGCCACTTCACCAGCGAGTGCTAAGACCTCCTCAAGCAGCTTTGGAAATTTTACGAGGATGGTCAGCTTGCCACGTTCATGAAGAAGGCCCCCGCTAAGAGGCCAAGGTTCGAGAAGAAGGCTACCTCCGACGATGATGAGGAGGAGGAAGCGGACCAACCTGGTCCCCACAACAGACGGAGGGCACCTCCCCAGCCTCAGCAAAACATAGAACCCACCCGGGAACTTTTAGTTCTCGAAGAGGAGATCGGAGCCACCGGAGGTCTCCAGGACGGGGGATCCTCCATATCCAAGAGAAAAAGGAAGGCCGAAATCCGGGCCATAAACCAAGTCCAGGAAGGCAGCTACGGCCCCAGGTCCGTCTCACAAATTACTGATGAGCTGACATTTTCCTCAGCGGACCTGGAGGGGGTACTAATGCCCCACAATGACTCGTTGGTGATAACCGCCAACATCATGAACGTCCGAGTTCACAGGCTACTTGTGGACACCGGCGCATTCACCAACATTCTCTTCAAATCCACCTTAGATGCCTTAGGTGATTTTGAGTCGTATCTGGAACCTAGCAATGCTAGGATAGTGGGGTTCGGAGAAGTTGTAACCATCCCCCTAGGCAGTGTCAGGTTGAGCGTCCAGCTTGTATCGGCTGAGGATCCCGAAAGGAGACTGACTAGGCTCATAGATTTCCTAGTTGTCGACCAGCAGTCCTCCTACAACGGGTTCCTCGGTCGCCCGTTTATTAATGAATTGAAAGTGGCGTGTTCGACCTACTACTACTGTTTAAAATTCCCAACTCCAAAAGGTGCCGGAACTATAAAAGGTGACCAGAAAAAGGCCCGAGAGTGTTTACTTCAAATCAAAGACAGTCGGGTCAAGAAGTCTGTTACACAGGTCCACATCCTCGAAGAGGACGTACAGATTCCTGCAGATAGGCCAAACATCCTAGACATCATCTCGGTCGAAACTGAGATGATGGATGTAGACGATTTGTCAGAAATCAACCAAGGCACTGGACTTGTGCAAGACACACAACCGACACCAATGGAGAACTTGGAAGAGACCCAAGTGTTGAGACCTACGCAGGGATCAGTACCTGCTCAGGAACAGCAACCTGCTCCCATGGAGGTGGTTCATGAAGCCCAAGATGGGGGACCTGCGGGAGATCAAGAACC
This sequence comes from Prunella vulgaris, assembly GCA_026898435.1. Classification (NCBI taxonomy): domain Eukaryota; kingdom Viridiplantae; phylum Streptophyta; class Magnoliopsida; order Lamiales; family Lamiaceae; genus Prunella; species Prunella vulgaris. The sequence continues at coordinate 295,034 of JAPKLY010000063.1, forward strand.
AGCGCCAATGGACGTTGACCCAACTCCCCAAGTCACCGCACCATCCCAAGTTGATAAACCACTGGAGGTGCTCACAGCTGATGAGCCCGCCCAAGCTGAAAGCCGACCCGATGACCTCAAACCGCGCATAGGCCACGAGCCTGCGCAGATGTCACAAGAGGAGTGGGACGAGTTCATCAGCGACCCGAGGTGGAAAAGTCAAAAGAGAAAAGCCACCCCCATGGAAGAATTGACGACACTCCCGGTGGACCCGGAAAGGGACTTAGAACTTTTCATCGGTTCTGAGTTACCTGAACCGTACCGGTCAAGGATGGAGCTGTTCTTAATGACCAACCTGGACGTGTTTGCCTGGTCCCACGAAGACATGACGGGGATCCCGTTAGAACATGCTTGCCACAGACTTAATTTAGATCCGACGAGGAGACCCGTACGCCAAAAGCGGAGGAAGTACAGACCAGACAAGTACGCAGCCCTAACTATTGAGGTGGAGAAGTTGTTAGACAACAAGCTCATCAAGGAAGCTTTGTGTCCGCAGTGGGTTGCAAACCCCGTCCTGGTGAAGAAACATAATGGGACGTGGAGACTCTGCATTGACTTCACGGACTTGAACAAAGCATGTCCGAAGGACAACTTCCCACTGCCTCACATCGACCAGCTGGTGGATAGCACCGCAGGCCATGAGATGATGACATTCATGGATGCTTTTGCGAGCTATCACCAGATAGCTCTACACCCAGATGACCAGGAACATACGGCGTTCTACACCAACAAGAACATGTATTGCTGGGAAAGGATGCCGTTCGGACTCATCAACGCCAGAGCCACCTACCAAAGATTGGTGAACAAGATGTTTGACCAACACATTGGCGACTCCATGCAGGTGTACGTAGATGACATAGTTGTCAAGAGTCTAAGAAAGGAGGACCACCTGGACCACCTAAAACAGACCTTCGACATACTGCGCCACTACAACATGAAGTTAAACCCTAAAAAGACCAGCTTTGGCGTACACTCCGGAAAGTTCCTGGGGCACCTAGTTAGCCAGCGTGGAATTGAGGTCAACCCAACACAGGTCCAATGCATAATCGAGATGGGTGTACCCGATTCCGTCCAAAAAATTCAAAGGCTGACTGGGTGCATGGCAGCCCTGAACAGATTCATCTCCAGGTCCGGAGATCGAAATCGTCCGTTCTTCGAGGCAATTAAGGCAAACACACGGAGGTACAAAGAGGCGGCCAAAGCCAACAAACTCCACCTCAAGAACCACTTCGTCTGGACAAGTGAATGCCAACGAGCCTTCAAAGACATCAAAATATACCTGGCAGATACGCAGGTCCTGTCAAAGCCGATACTTGGAGAGAAGCTGTATCTATACCTAGCCGCATCGGAGGTGGCCATCAGCTCCGTCCTGGTCCGAGAAGAGGCGAAAACACACCTACCAGTGTACTACGTGAGCCAAGTCCTACACGAAGCTGAGTTGCGATACACCCCAACAGAGAAGCTGGCTTATGCACTGGTGATGAGTGTTAGAAAATTGAGGCCCTACTTCTTTGACCACCCGGTAGAGGTGCTGACAACGTTCCCACTATGCCAAATACTACAGCGCCCAGACACCGCCGGACGCTTGCTGAAATGGTCACTAGAGATTAGCCAATATGGTATAACCTACGCACCCCGAACAACGATCAAGGGACAAGCACTTGCCGACTTCATCATCGAGCTAACTTTTCCACAAGATCCGACGAGGGGGCGTATAGCTCCTTGGCATCTCTACGTAGACGGATCATCAACCATCGTGGCAGCAGGCGCCGACGTGGTCCTGATCAGCTCAGACAGAAAAGTTTTCACCTCCGCAATTCGGTTCGACTTTCGAGCAACCAACAACGAGGCGGAGTATGAAGCATTGATAGCGGGACTTAGACTATCATTAGCTGTGGGGGCAACCAATCTTCAAGTTTTCGGAGATTCCCAGCTAATAATATCCCAAGTCCGGGGGGAATATGAGGCAAAAGACCAGCAGATGATGACCTACCAGAAGATAGCCGCGCAGCTGATATCGATGTTTACGCAGGTTTACATCAACCAGATACCGCGGCTAGAAAACACACAAGCAGATGCTCTAGCCCGGCTAGCTACTAGCAACGGCAAAGCCAAATTCACGGAGGTTGTGATCACCACACTGAAAAACCCCTCGACGTTCGATTACAAAATAAACCAAACCTCGATTGGGGGGCAGGAGGACAGTGAAGATGGTGAAGATTGGTGCACTCCAATCCAAAAATACTTAACAGACGGAACAACCCCCGTGGACACCTGGGAAGCTAGCCGGCTAGTAAAGCAAGCTGTCAGATATACGCTGCTGGATGGCCAACTCTACAAACGTGGATTCTCTCTACCCCTACTCAAATGCCTAACTAGGAAGCAGGGGTCCAAAGTGTTAGAAGAAATTCACGAAGGGGTTTGTGGGAGTCACGCTGGGGGGCAAGCATTGGCATACAAGACGATCAGGCAGGGCTATTACTGGCCCACTCTTCGCAAAGATGCCATCAGCTTCGCTCGAAGATGCCGAAAGTGCCAACTTTTCGCACCTAACATCCACTCCCCAGCTAACCAATTGAAGTCGGTTTTCAGCCCGTGGCCTTTCGCGAAATGGGGAATCGACTTGATCGGCCCATTTCCACCTGGTAGAGGTGGTGTAAAGTTCGCTGTTGTAGCAGTAGACTACTACACTAAGTGGGCTGAGGCCGAAGCTCTCACAACAATAACCCAAGAGAGGATGATCAACTTCATATGGAAGAACCTGATCTGCAGATTCGGGCTTCCGCAGTCGATCATCACTGATAATGGAAGGCAGTTCGACGGACAAAAGTTGAGGGACTTCTGCAGTTCATGGAACATCAAGAAGCACTACTCAACTCCATATCATCCCCAGTCGAACGACCAGGTCGAGGCGGTGAACAAGATTCTGAAACACATATTGAAGCTCCGCCTAGAAGAAAAGAAAGGGAGCTGGGCAGACGAACTCCCGGAGGTCCTATGGTCTTATAGAACTTCCTATAGGGCCAGCACCGGGGAGACCCCGTTTGCCCTAGCCTTCGGGACTGAAGCCGTAGTCCCGGTTGAAATCCAGAACAAGACTTGGAAAGTGGTGGGGTATGATGAAGAAAAGAATGACGAAGCCCTGGCAGTAGAGAAGGATCTGATCGAAGAGACCAGAGCTTCGTCAGAAATGAAGAACGCCACCTACAAGCGTAGAGCAGAAAAGTATTACAACTCTCAGGTCCGAGACCGAAAATTCAAGGTCGGAGACCTGGTGTTAAAAAAGAAATTGATGGCCCCACCAGGTGTATTCGGTTCAAACTGGGAAGGACCGTTCCGGAACACCACAGACTGGCCAAATGGTACCTATGACCTAGAAGACGCGGAAGGCAAAGCTTCGTCATACACATGGAGTGCGGCACATCTAAAAAAGTTCTACCAATAGACTAGGATCCTGTAATAGACTAGTCAAAAGTTTGCATCAGAAATGTCGATGGCAACCGATGTAAATTACGCTGCTATAAAAGTCAGAAAAATTCAGAAAATTCCCAAGTGTTTGGACCTGTGCAGCTCTCCAACCAGGCGAGCTGCACCAGGTCGCCCACTGCTCCAGGGAGCTCGCCAAACCCAGCTCGCCCACATGCTCAAAAATCCGCAATGCGCAAGGACCAAGGTCCCAAACGTTGTAATTAAATAGCTCGAAGGCAAAGGCCAAAGTGCCCAAGGTCGCGAAGTTACCCTTCGTAAAGGGTTGCTAAGCACCTACTGCCATAAGTTAGAAAAATTCACGAAAAAGACAAAAAACGTCTAAGGCAAAGTTCATGAAACCCAATGGCCCAACGTGAATCAATCGAAGTGCAGTTCGCGGCCCTAAGTGGTCTAAGACGAGCAATTCGTGGCCCTAAGTGGTGTAAGACGAAGAATACGCACTCTAAAAACAGAGGTACAATTCATAGTCAAAAGTGACATAAAATGAACGATTCGCTTCTTAAAGTAGAATAAGACGAACAATTATGTACCAGGAAAATAAACAAGAACGAGCTATTTCAAAAAATTATAACGTAAAAGCGCAAAGACGTAAATGAAAAGAGTTGGACAAAAAATGCTCGACTTATATTCAAAAGATACTTAAGAAATTTTCAAGTAAAAAATATACTTGAAAAAATCCTAAGTATGAGTAGCAGTGCTGGCCACAAAGGCCGACCAGCTGGCCATCTTTGAACTGTAAAAAGCTCCTTCTGGGCGAGCTGCACGTGCCCGGCGAGCTAGATCTACTTAAAACAAAAATCAAGAGCTACAAAAATGGAGCTCCTTCTGGGCGAGCTCCAGAACCCGGCGACCTATCATAACTCGAAAAATAAAAAACTGAACTACGAAAGCAATAGAAAAGCCAGCCTAAGCCTCGGGGTCGGCGACCTCTGGAGCAGGGGCGACCTGGCTAATGGGAAGGGCAAGCTCGACATCCGAGGTGATGTTCCCAGAAAGTCCACTGGTGTCGAGCTCACTTATGTTGATCATCGCGTCCCCGCAGACCTCCTGCATTTGCTCCATCGTCGGCGGGACCTCGCCTCCAGCATCCCCCTCGGCATCCCCAACCTCCTGGGCAAGGTCGACAGTCAAGACCTGCTTCGTCTGGATAATGTTGAATTTTTGACGAGCAGCATCAAGATTGATCCCATAGCCCGCAAGGTCCCCGATGTTTAGCTCAGTACCGGGGGGAATCGTGGACTTCTCCAAGCTGTCTTCGAACTCGCTGACAAGGGCTTCCCACTCACTGTCATTATTGATCCGCACCCATTAGAAGGAGCGAATAACTTCAGCAAAGCATAGCACGAAGCCCTTGTCAGTGGCGACCACCTCGGCAAGCTCTAATGCCTCAGGTGTGATGGCGACATCGGAGTGGCCCTTAAGCTCGGCAATCTCTAGGGCCTTGGCGGCGACCTCTTCCCGCAGCTTCTGACACTCCTCTGAATTCACCCGGCTCTGATCTCGAAGGAGCCCTACCTCAACCCGGGTCAGGGCGAGCTCCTCGTCCCGGGTAGCAAGTGTCCGGTGAGCTTCCTCGAGTTCGGCCTGTTGTTGACGGAGGTCGGCTTGGAGTTTCTCAGCTTTTTTGACGGCGAGCAGCTCCACCTCCAGTGAGGCCTTCGCCTTAGTTTCTGCCCTCGCGAGCTCGTCAAGGGCCTTTTTCCGCTCATCACCCTCCTTGGTGAGCGCCCTCTTCGTGTCGTGGCGAGCTCTGTCCGCGGCAGTGATCTCATCGGTGACGAGCTGGGCCGCCGCCATCGCTGCATAAGCATAGTGCATCGCCAACCTCGCCTTATCGGCGGGCTTTTACCTCTCTATCATGGCGAGCTCCGAGGAGGAGAGATACTTGGGAGCTTCGGTGAATATCCGGCGGGCTGACCCCTCCGGGAGGTCTCTCGACGAACTCAGGGCCTAACACCGCTCGGCGGTATGAAGAGATTCAGGTCGCTGCGGGAGTTCGGCGGGAGTATACCTGCACATGCTCGAATCAGTTAGCAAAAATCATGAAAATCACAATAGTTTCCAACTTCAAAAGAGGTCGCCCACTTACCCGAACCTATCGGGGTTGAGCCCGAGAAGGGTATCATCCCGAATAGGGACCCTGTAGGGAGATGGCGGGGGCGCACTCTGAGGAGTTGGAGGCGCCTGAGAAGGTAGAGTAACTAGAGCTCGCCCTGACCCTGCTTGGGTTGATCCGGAGCCCCCTCGCCCGCTATGCTCGACGGAGCCGCCCTCAGTCCTAACTCGCTTGGCGGGGCAAGTTTCTTCTTCACTTACACGTGAGCCATCTCCCCGGTGGAGAGGCTCGCTTCGTTTGGTGGAGTGGAGGGGGCTGAGTGCCCTGTTCAGGGTCCGAACCTCGGCCCACCCCTTTCTTTGGGCCGGCGACCTTCTCCTTTGGTGGGGGAGGCGCAGAGGTCCTCTGAGAGCCAGAGCCACCAGCCTTTTCAGCGGCCTTGGCGAGCTCCAGTTTCTTTGTCGCGTCCAAAACGGCCCCCGAGGGGATACCTTCCCTTCCCGGACGAGGTTTACCCATCCTCAGCTGTCGAGCTAAGAAGTGGTAGGCCTCAGGAACTTCAACGGGCGGGAGCTCGGCGGCGGGACCTACACCTGCACGATAAATGATGAGTAAATCCGGTGATCTCGAAGTATAAGGCAGCGAGCTGTGGGAACTTCATAATGGAAAAAGTTTAAAACCTTGAGCAGCGAGGTGGTGTGGTGAGGTGATGAGGCCGGCGAGCCTGCGACAGTGATGTTGACACAAATGTTCGATCTCGAGATCTTTCTTTTCTCGCAAACAACACACTGTCCGCACGAACTCGAAGCCAATTGAAATCTCCGGCTTCCCGCGGCTCGACTTGTGGCGCTTCAGACCTGCAAAAAGATAGATTAGGTCAGTAATCTAATCCGACGCACACACGCTAAGGAATGCCACCTACAGCTCGCCTCCCCGTAAGTCTCGGGGGTAGGGATGCGCCCTCCACGACCATTAGAAGCTCGCCAGTCTCCCCCAATAAAGAAGAACTGCTCCTTCCAGTCCCGGATCTTATTGGGGAGATCGCCCAAGAATTTGCCCCCCGGGCGAGCTTGGAACGATTAGTATCCTTTCCCCTCCCTTACTTGTCGGATCACATTGAAGAGCTCGCTGATCTCCGCCGTACTCAGTCGATTTTCATAGCCCTCGCGGCCGAAGACGGTCAGAGCTGCCAACAGATTGCTCCATGCGTTCGGAGTAAGTTGTGTAATGACGAGGCCCGTGTCGGCCAGAACTGCCCGATGATAGGGTGAAGGGGGAGGGTGAGCCCGGCCTTCAGAGTGTGATAGTTCATGGCTGTGAGTCCAATGGAATACAAAACCGCCTCCGAATATCCGGGAGGGCAAACTCGCTGACGATGCTCTCCACCCCGTTTGCCTTGAGGTCGGATTTGCCAGCGGCCTTTCGGATCGGAGCTCGCCGGGGTAAAGGGAAGCTCGCCCCGTGGGCTCTCACATATTCGTTCCAGTCGAACTCATTCACGACCTTGGCGGAGATTTGATGTTCCGGAAGCTTGGGAAAGGGAAAGTCGATGAAACGGAGATATTCATAAGTGACCTCCGTCCCCATATCCTCGCCGACCTCTTCGTCGACCTCGTGGGCTAGCTCGCCAGCGATGTCGCCGGCCCAAACCTCGGCGACCTCCTCCTGGGTATCGGTCTCGGCGACCTTTTCTTCGACCAGGGCCGCGGCTCCCCCGGGAGCTCGCTCAGAGTAGTCCCAGAGCTCGCGGAGTGGGGATTGCTCGCCAGAACTAGTAGCCCACTCGCCAGAGTAAGAACGAACAGACCCCAAGAGCTCGCCACTGTCCGGGAAAGTTTCAGGGCTCACCCCGGACCCCGAGGAGATGATAACAGGTGCCGCTTGGGGGTTTGGGCAGTCATCGGTCATTAGTCCTTTTCCCAAATCACCATTCGGAGGGGTGCGACTCGAAGAATTCTCAGACATGGTATAGGCATCGCCGGAAAGTTTTGGTTTTCAATGAAAAGAATTTGAATCAAGAAAGAAGAAAAATCCGGATTTCTACCTTGGGGGATATTCGGAGACATGTCTGGAGCAGAGGAACGATCGCCAGAAATGCGCTCTGAGAAGTGAAGAAGCAAAGTGAGGAATTTTCTCGATTGCGCATATTTATAGACATTGGGCGAGAGCTCGAAATTCCTGAAAGACCAGGGGACTTTTTGCAAAGAATTTGAAAAGTTATTATCATGGGCGCGGGAAACGACACTCATGGGGGCGTGTGCGACACCTCGAACTCCACCCACGTCGGCTCGAGAGACCGCGTTGCACGAGCTCGCCCGAGAGTTCGCATGCCAGCTCGCCCACACATGCCATGAGTCATGATGAAGGCGAGCTGGGGGGCAATTGTTGATGGGCGAGCTACCCGAGGTAAATCAGAGAATCAAGATATCACCTAGGAGGTCGCCCGCGAGATCGCCAGAGTGCCAAGCGCACCTCCGGGCACCAAGGCGTAGGAGCTCGCCTGGGTGTTCATCTCCGAACTCGCCTGCGTGTTCATCTTTGAGCTCGCTCGGGTGCTCATCTCCGAGTTCGCCTATGAGCTCGCATGATAGTCTATAGGACCCCGATGGTGCGCTCTTTTTCCCTCCGTCCGGTTTATCCACAAGGGTGATTTACGGCGAGGTTTTTAATGAGGCCCATCTAGTCTAAGGCATGGTAGTAGGACGAGACACGACATAGGGAGCAGTGTGAGAAACCAAGACGAGGGTAAGGAACCCTCGTCAATACCGGAAGCCATATAGGCTCATAAGGTGCCGTCTCACACTCACACACCTATAAATAAGACCTCTCTTGTACTATTCAAACAATTCTCACATTTCACACAATTAATACAATCCCTACTGCAATATTTCTCTCTCTAAACTCTCTCCCTCCCCAAGAACATAAAATCACAAGATTATTGTTTGGTAGAATTAATCTGTTGTGAAGCCACATAAACAAACATCGATTAGTAAATTCTATCAACAATAAGTGTTTGCCTTATAATTAATGCATCATTTACTTTTACTCAAATAATTTGCACAATATATTTATATTCCACTAGAATCTCAAATAAATTAAATTAGGGCTTTCTCATTAATAAACCAATATAGACATATACCAATTCAATAAATAAATTAACATTCAAAAGTAAAATAATTAACACAATATCACAAATAACATATGAATAATATAAAATGCACTCAAATAATAAATAATAATAAATAGCATGATAATAAATTAAAGTGTACCTAATGCATAAAATATATTCAAAAAATTATAAATTAACCAATAAATAATTAAATTACACAAAACATTCATGTAAAGACTTATGTGCTAACGCATTAAGTTTAATATAATACTTTGAGCGAGATGATTATTACAAAATCACAAGTAGCATGTAAATAGTATTAAGTTCGAACAACTTATAAACAACACGATAATAGTTAAAGTGCATATACATCACACAAATACATATGTAATTCATGCATATCCATATATATATATATATATATATATATTTATTGATTTAAATAAATATCACTAATCATCAACATCTAGAAATTTCTAAATATTAAGTGAGGAGCCTGGTGGCCAGATGAGCTAGCCCACCTGGTTGAAACTAGCCCACCTGGTTAATCATCATACATATAACTAACATCCATATAGCTCACTAATGATGCTCATTGAAGGAACTTCTGGTTATATTACAGTCTCTACATTTAAGGGTGCATTTCGTAGGCCTGAAAAGCTCCTGAAAAAAAAAGGATTCTATGGATTACTAACGTTTGATAGCCATGAAATCATTTTAATAGGGCCCGAGAAATTGTTTGGCCTGTGGAATTAAATCTTAATAATCATTGTTTCTCTTCAATAACCCCATCGTGCCCCTACCCCCATGATACATTTTCATACGAATTTGTAAAGCCAGGTAGGCTCTGATCTCTCTATCTCTCTCTCTCTCTCCTCGGCAATAATGAAGAAAGCGCCGATGTCTTTCTGTCGATGAAGGTTATGGTGGAGTTTCCACATATCCAAGCGCTAGGGTTCAATGGAGTTTCCATTGGTTCAGGTGGTGGAATTTCTATTTATTCAGGCACTGGGGTTTGATGGTGTTTCCATTGATTCAGGCGAATTTGATGATGGAGTTCCATAGATTCAACGGCGGAAAGGGCTTCACGGTGATGAAAACAGGGGCTGGGCAAACTCCGGCGGAGCTTCAGTTTATGTTACAGGTCCGACAATGGTCCGACAATTATTTTCAATTTCAGAATTTTTCATTTTCAATTTTTGAATTGAATTGTTGAATTGTTCTTCTATATTTGTGATTAGTATATATTTCTTGTGTTGAATTGTTCTTCTATTTTTGTGATCAGTATATATTTCAGTTGTAGATTTTTACAGATTTTTTGTGATTCTAAAGATTCAATCAAATGGTAATACTGTATTTTTAATGTTTTTCTGTGTGATAAGTTTATCTACCAAACAAATTATTATAATTCATACCATTTTAATTGCATGTGACCAAACAACAACAAATCTTATCTTTAGCTTATTGCCAAAACGTTTCTTAGGGCCAGTCTTGACCTCTTTTCCTATCTTAGCTACCAAACGGACCCTAAATCTAGCTGTGCTATTTTTTCATTTCAAATTAATCAAACAAATATTAATTTGAATGAGATTTATACGTGTAAACTTTTTGTAATATATCTTCAAGTACTTTAGATCTTAAGTTCTACATGATCATTTTTTACAATATAAAATATATGTAAAATTAATTGGATTGACATAAAAAACTTAATACATTGTATATCTATTATTACATTAATTCTTCTGGCATCTATGTGGACTTTTCAGCATCCACGTCATATTTAGTCGTTAAAAACTAGTATAATGTATTAAATTGTAAAATCTAATTAGTTCAAGTATTAAATTACAAATTTTAAAAAATATTATTATTAATAAATACCTAAAAAGTAGTGTATGTTTACGCAATTAACCCTTTATACAGTCATAATATGTCTTCATTTCCCCATGGCAAGTAAAATTAAATAAAAAACACAAATCAATTAACTCTTTAATTTTTTTTTAGTAATCAAGTATAGAAAATTTCTTCCACTCATTGCAATACTACAAAATACTCCATGGTTTTACTTATTAATAAAAGTTAATTACTCTCTCAATCTATGTTATAGTTGACTGAAAAAATCAATAGGTTTATATATTCTCAGTTATACCAATTCTTGTGTGTGTAAACTTTTAATGTGTCAATGCTGCGAAAAAGTATCAACATTCTTTACAAAAGTCTAAGTATACAAACTTTTGTGTTTTTGAAACAATTTCATTTCGATTCGTTGTGGCTTAATATTCCTTACCAATGATGCTAAAAAAAGTATTTCTCTTTATCAATTATACAAATTATCTTGGATTATTGATGTGATATAGCAGTAATCTTCATTAGTAAATGTGACTAACATTGCAACTGTATTAATTTCACACCATGCACATAATATCTATAACAAATAAATATTTAAAGAAAACATCACATAAAAATGTCTCAAATTTGCAATAGAAGTAGCAATAACATTCGAAACACAACTCCTCCATAAGAAGGGAAGCACATTCAGAGAGAGCAATATGTCAATTAACCATATAAAAGCTATCTTAAATAATGGTGGTATCAAGAAGTGGACGGACAAGTATACAAGGATCATGAGTTCCTAAAAAGAACTCACAAATGCAAGTATCGTGCCTTTTGATGTTGTTGACATCGCAAAGGCTTCTTACCCCTCCGCTACAGAACCACCCCCGTCTTTCTTTTGTTTTACCCTCGTCTCCCAATGATTCTCTCATTTATCGACCAGGAACAAAGTATCAGGAAGTTTGAGTTTAAAATCATTTATCACTTTTTTTGGTATCATCTGCATCCAGTAATAATAATCAATTAATACTACAAAATGCATGTATAAGTAAGAGATCTAAGTCATTTGTGACATATATAAAGACGGAAATGATGGTGTAGAGATTTGTTACCAGCTCATGTCTCCGTAGTCTTGATCTAGACACGAAAAATGGACGATTCTTGGGTCGGGTGGCTAGTTCCCGTCTGAATATATCAGCACCGTAATAATCAGTGGCATGTTTCTGCTTATAGCTCACCGCCTCAATTGCATTTCCACTTGTACCTAATGAAGAAGAATTACCATATTCAAACTACCAAAGTTGCAAACTCTAAAGATTACATTAATGAATTATTCATTATCTAATCTCGTATGATTAATTCACATCTACTAATTTGAAGACTGACACTGTGAGTGATTTGGACCACAAAAAAAGGTTATATGAAAAAAAAATTGACATGCAACATGTTAAAAGTATGGGCAGATAGAAGGTTGTTGGTAAACGAATTTCACAATATAAGTTACATGGTGATACTAATTACCTGGGACATCCAAGACACGAACAAGAACACAAGGATCCTTGTGTCCTTCTAAAAGGAACTCGCACATGCAGCTGTCGTCCTTGTTGATGTTGTTTACGTTGCAGAGTTTTCTCCATGCTCCTCCGGCGCAACACACTTGCCCGTTTTTCCATTGTTTTACCGTCGCTTCCCATTTGTTTCCTTCAACATCAACCAAGAACAATCTCTCAGGAAGTTTAAGTTTATAATTCACAATCACACTTTTAGGAATAAGCTGCAGACCAAATTAAAAGTTGCATCACTTAATAGCTAAGTGAACTGCAGACCAAAATAAAAGTTACATCACTTAATAGCTAAGTAAAGCTTGCACTACAACTTGGAATAAGAAATCTTATAAACATAAAACGAATATCTTGCAAATTAGTTTTACCGTATAACTCAAAACAATATTAGTTGTTTTTCTTATGCATTATTACTATTATCAAACTAATCCTATTTAAAAATACACACAAAATGCAATATATATATATATATATATATATATATATATATGAGGATAAATGTTATTACCAGATTAGTCTTTCGTGATCTTATTTTCGTAACAAAAGAAGGACGATCCAATTCTGGTTTGAAAATATCACTCTTCTTGAATTTACAAACTTGCTTCATTTCTTTCTCTTCTTGCACATAGTGTTCGCCGTCGTCGTCATCATCATCATCATCATCATCATCATCATTACCATCATCGTAGTCTTCGTCGTCATCATCCTCATCATCATCATCTTCTTCTTCTATATCATAATCACCATCATCAGCATCATTTAGGTCGCTGAAAAAAGCATTCTTGTCTATCTCAACAACCTCGGACTCCTCTTCAATCCTAAACTTTGCAACTCTTTTTGTTTCACAACCATTTTGTCCCAAAATTCTGATATCGAACAGGCAAGAAGGACCACCCTTATACTCGAAGAAGAGAAAGTCGAATGGCCTCAATGCATTGTCCTCATAAAAAGAAGGCCAACCCTCCTTAAAACTCCACTCATCGTCTCCATTAATGTCCACCTTCACTACCCAAATGTTGTTGAACTTATATCTCAGTGCCACTTTGTCTACTTGAGGCATTTGCCTAATCACACCTGCAGGGATTACCTATCCAAAAATATGAAATATTAGGCCAATTAAAATCTCTCTCAATGCATTATAATGTTTCTTTTCATATAATCCTTATCAAGATGCAAAATACTCCCTCTTTACTTTAGAGCATCTCCAATCCAATAAAATTATTAATTTATTATCAAATTTACTTCAAATAGTAAAATCATCTCCAATAATTGAACTCAATATTTTACTCAAATACTCACAATTTTAATTTTATATTTTATCAAATATTTGTTTATAATTATAAAACATAGTGAAACTCCTATTCCACTTTGTCAAAAATATACACATCATATTATTTTATCTTCCCCTCCCAATCTCCCCTATCTACAGCTCATATATCAATTTCATAAATGAAGTATCAATATTATTTAAAACCCGTTTCCAAAGCTAAAGAGAATACTCAAGATGATGAAGCATGTAAACGTGACCAAAAGTGACTGTGAAGTGTGAACGTGCTTAAAGAAAAAAAAAAGTTCGAATTATTAAGAAAAAATAAAGCGTGGAATTCATCGGGTAATCATTTAATGTGTGTACTGATATATAACCTGGCCAATGTAAGAAATACCCAAAGCACAAAAGGGTCAAACCCGGCCCAGTGTTTTATTAGATTTTTCGGCGACAACACAGTAAATGGCCGGCAAAATGACTAGAAAAAATCCGACCAATGAATAAAATCATCCGGCAAGATGAGAATCGCCGGAAAACTTAAAATCACAATGCCTGACGAATATGGCTGAATACAACTGAGTAAACAAAGATCTACAATTTTCGACTACAAATTAATCATCTGTATAAAGATTTTTGGGATATTTTTGCATCTTTATGCACAGGGGAGTTACTCTATATTTTTTTGTTTGAAAAAATATTCTGCAAGATTCTTGTGTGATAGTTTTACTAGAAAAATATGTTGGGTGGTATTTTTACCAAGAAATATATTGGAGGATACTTTTTGAAATATAACTTTAAAATTCACATTTTTTTTATCAATCTCCCAAGATTTTTCGTGAGTATAAATCAGGAGGAACTAAAACTCAAATAACAAAGATGGGTACCATTTTATTTTTTTCCGAAATTGATGCGAGCTTGAAGAATTTTAGCCCCAAAATCATCTTGGGATTTACAACCCCTTTGGCTCTCCTCTGCATCCAAAAAAAAAAACAGAACAAACAGGGTGAAATATGTCAGATCCTTTCATGGCTGTATAGAAATACAAAGTTTAAGAGAACACTTTCGTGTGAAAACTACCATTGGCTTCATGGAAGATAGATAGATGTTTTGCAGAACATTGAGAGAGAGAGAGAGAGAGAGAGAGAGAGAGTTGTTGGCCCTTAAATGTGGTTCATGCAGAAAAAAGGTGGTATGCAGATGGGTGAAACAAGGTTTTCATATTACCATTTTGGGGGGTGAGATTTAATTAATAATTACCTTTTGCTTATTTATGCTTTTCTTTATTCCACCATACATGTGATAACTTAATCCAATAATTCAAATCAATTTTCTCAAGTAAATTTAAAAATACAATTTAATGGAAATGCATGATTAAAGAAGAGTGGGAGTTAAACGTAAATTTGTAGTGGGAGATTAAATAAATAAAATGATTTCTATATACCTACTCACTCACACCAAATATATAACCTGGCTTGCTTATGAGGTCAATACTCACACCAAATATATACCTACTAAGCCTGTTAATATATAACAATACCTATGAGTCTCTGAAGAAGACAAGGGCTGTGATTGTGGCTATGGGACGACTTTGTGGGGGCATTAGGGAAGTTTAGTTATTTTGATTTTCAATTTAGGGACTAGGGTTTTGACAATTTTAATCAGCAATTAAAAAATATATATATTAAAGACGCTTAGTCAGTTGATTTGGCGTCGATTAATCGGCTCTAAGTACCGACTATATGACCAGAAGAATTTGAGGCAAAAATAGGTCAATCAAGGGCCGACTATCGATTAATCATCGACTTTTAGAATACTGGTTACTATAAGAACAAATATGCATTACTAAATTTATTGTACAAACAAAAGGATGTTGTTATAAAAAAACAAATATATACTCCCGTTTGATAAACCGGACCTAATGGATTAAATGAGATTGGTTTACACAGGATTAGATTAGGTAGGATTATTATGTTTGGTTTTTAGGATTTGTGTAGGGCTAAGTAAAGTTATTTTATGTTTGATTTAAAGTATTAGGAAGGATACATATATAAAATGTCATTTTTGCCCAAATGTTTTTATAAATTTACAAATATATATCTTGTATAAACAAAAAAACATAAATTGAGGACCACGAATTAGCAGAAATGTGAACTTGAATTCTAGGACCAATGTATCTGCCCATGACCGAGTTATCCTATCAATTCATGATTAATTGAGAGTAAAATTCCAATTGGATTAAATCCAACCTTTATTGTTCCAATACCCAAACTAAATATTAGGGGAAATAAACCCATAATCCAGGGAAGTGTTCCACTACCCAAACTAAAGTTTCTACTCTCACACTGACACTGGTAGATAATGATTCAACTATAAGAACCAGTTCCAAATCCAAAGCATCTATTCACTCTTCTGCTAACTTATAGGCTAGTGATTAATGGATAGGAATGAAAACTAATTATATCTTCTCCACGTGATAACTTTCCATACAATAACACATGTTAAAATTTTATCACTTGGCTGGTATTGTACGAACAAAACGTAAAATTAAAATATTAATCCCTTCAAATCCAACAAAGCAAACTAGCCCTAAATGAATCGATACAATTTAGTCGTCCATTACAAAATATGATACATATTGTCTTCCATTACAAACTCCATGACCCATTTTACACAAGAACTGGATATATAATAGTGATACAAGGAGTCAATACTGCGCAATAATTTTCCTCAATCTGCAAAAATGATATGAAACTGCATACTTCAAATTGGCACCCTCCACCAGTTTTCTTTCCCTCCCGTCTCTTGATACCACCATGATGCAGGTGCTGGAGTTGGAGACTCGATTTTCTGACCAAATAGAAACAAATGTTTAGTCAAATGGTAAGTCTGTACAGCTTTGTTACAAAGCTAAATGCACAACATTATAGTTCCTGAAGAGCTAAGAGCCTTTTCGTACGTGGATATCATGAATATTGTATTGTCAAGAGATACTGCTATCTGCTACAAGACCATATCTCGAGAGGATTGCAACCGTATCCTCCTCAGCACTGCCAAGTTAAAACAAGTGGCCACATTACAATTTCTTAAGGAAAAGAATTTGACAGTTTATAACTCTGGACCTTCTCCCAGCAACAATTACCAGATAATGAACAAAAATAACAGGGAGCTAGTGATATATAGGCATAAAGCAAGAAACAAGGCATGATATTTACCTCCCAGGCCGGAGAATCTTGTATTTCCCTACTGTAGTAAGATCCACCACTGTTGATCCTGCTCTTCCAGAAGGAAGAGCACCGCCATTGTAAATATACGAGCAGTGCTGCCAGAGATTCTCAAAATCTTTCACATCTACACTGCTGGGCTGCCCACTAAGGTTTGCACTTGTGAGAGCAAGCGCACTGTTGGAACCACGAGCAATTGACCGAATGAAATCACAGTCGGGCACTCGTACACCTATGCTATCCAATCCAGGGTTTAAAGACTGCTCAAGGATGCTTGAGTCCCCTGAAATGTATTAAGAGAGAGAAGATAGAGATCATGTTAATAAAAGCATCAAACTAGCAGTAGAGTTGGGAGTATTGAAACAACTAAAAAGAGGTAATTGTGGAGCTCTAAAAGATGAATAACAATCTTCCACTATAATAATTAGGATAATATAATGCATGGGATTTACCAACCTCGTCTTAGCACCACTGTCACAGGCCCTGGAAGAAGGGAATCAAGCAATCCATTAGGCAAATGGTTAGTAGTGGCAAAACGTTGTATATCTTGAACATCTGAAACACAGATAGCAAGAGGGCTGGTATGTTTTCGCCCTTTGATCTCGTATATCCTGTGAACTGCTTCCATAGAGCTGCAATAGCGCCATTAAATGAATATAATCCCGAGCAGTTGGGGGTACCAAACAGCTACATTTTCTACAAGCCATCACATACATTTGAACATTGTGGATTCCCTTTCTAATTCCTCGTCACATAAACAAATAAATCAACTTTCTTGCATAACATGCTTATTGATACATAAGAATCAATTTTGAAGATGGGTACGGAAAATCAATTTGTATGAACAATTCCCCTATACATATAATAAAAAAGTCCCCACATAATCATCTCTCATCAATGCTTAAAACTACGAAGAAATTGAGTACCATACATTATAGAAGTTAACGGCAAAGACTTAGAACACATCAAAAGAAGGCAATGTCATACCAAGCATCACAGGCAAAGCCATAGAGGGTATCAGTTGGAACAGCAATTACTTCACCAGCTCTCACAGCTTCAATCGCCTCTTCAGCATGATCCTCTGTGGCCGATCGCACTAAACCCATTTTAGCATTCTCCATTGTGTACCCATCACACTTCTCCAAACCCCACGTCATCCTACTCGCACTCCTGATATCCCTCTTTCCCAACGAGTTCAGATATTGCGGCCTTCGCACCCCTTCTGATCAAACGAATTAAGAAAGCATTTCATCAAACACATGATATGCATAATAATAAACGTGATGAATTTGGCCATAAAGAAGAGAAAAAAGAACACAAATCCTGTAGATCCACTGAATGAAAGACATATGCCAGTCGCCAGTTCACTTGCAGTGTATGAACACACATGCGGACATATATATATTTATATATACACGCATATTTGCATCATGTATGTATAGGAAGAGCACCTGTGGGCCGATGGGCGACCGTGTTGACGAGAATGAGCGGAGATTGTGCGTCGGCGATGGTTAATTTCATCAGAAGTGTGCCTTGGCTGCTACTTATCTTACAGCGATATCACAGAAGCCCTGTTTTCTTGGAATAAATTTTCTCCAAGAACATAGGAAATATAGGTCATGGAAAATTGCATTTTGATCCTCAAAATTTAAATCATTCACCAAATGCTCCTTCAAGCTTTAATTTTTGTTAATATTTCTCCGTGCGAATAATACATTATTATTTAATTAATTTCAACTAAGATTAAGATTAAAAAAATAAAATAAATGTTAATGACTTAAACTGACAAAGGTTACAATTTTAACAATACTAGCATATCATCGTTGCATTTTACCGGTGTGAATATGATATTAGTTTTTATTATAGTTATCATACTCCCTCTATCCACCAATTATATGCACCTTTCTTTGCACGTGATTTAATGTAATATATTGGAGGATATTTTGGGTATTATGAGGTCCGTTTATGAATAAAGTGGTTATTTTTTAAAATTCATCATATATACTTTCCAAAAATATCCACTTTATTCATAAACAGACCTCACAATATCCAAAATATTCTCCCACATATTTTATTAAACCACGTGGAAAAAAAAAGTGCATATAATTGGTGGACAGAGGGAGTATTATTTAATACTACCTCCGTCCCCCAAAAATTTGCGATTTTAAAGGTAATAATTTAAAGAAAAATTTATGTACCTGTGAATCTGCTTTCACTGCTTTCACTCGAGTACTGCACGACTTCGCTCGGTCGAGAGCACATCCTAGCTAAGATCGAGCGTTGAAAACACACTTCTCATTATCTAAGCACTTCTTCAAGTGGGTATAGCAAATTAGCAACTTTACCTTTCTTCTTCAATTGAGCGACGCGACAAGCTTCGAAGCCTGTGTTAGAGCTGGCAATTCCGGCCCAGCCTACCCGAAGTATGGGCTGGGCTGGGCTGGGCTAGGTTGGAAAAATAGTGACCCAAAAAATCGGGCCATTTTGGCCAGGCCCGTTTGGCCCGGTGGGCGAAATGAGCTCGACCCGTTTCGGCCTAGTGGGCCGCGGGCTGGCCAGTTTGGCCCGAGTTAATAAAATTTATTTTATAAAAATAATCTAATTAAATTTATTTAAAAATAATAGAATTAAAAATATTATCTCACAGAAATAAATCTCATCTAATGGAGTATAGACTGTTGGCGTGTAATGTTCTCACGGAAAAATTTTATGTTGTTTTTTTTTTTGTCGTTGCACAATGAACTTATGAACTGCTCTTATTATATTAGGACTAGGGGTGGCATACCGTACCATACCATACCGTACCGTACCGCCCATACCGTATACCGTACCAAAATTTTCGGTATGCATTTTTTCATACCGATACCGTACCGAAATTTTCGGTATACCGGATTTCGGTATACCAAAAATGCATACCGCATACCGTACCGATATTTTGATATATACCGATTTATACCGAAATACCGGTCCATACCAAAATACCGACTATGTCGGTATACCGTCCATACCGGTATATACCGCCATACCGGTTCATACCGAAATAATTAAAGTATAATTTTAATTAAATAAAAATAAATTTTAATATTAAATTACCAAAATGGTATATACCGGTATACCGAGATACCGAAAATAATTGGTATACCGGAATATTTTCGGTATACCAGTTTATACCGAAAATATTTCGGTATATACCGGTATACCAAAAAATTTAAAATTATATACCGATACCGCACCAAAAATATCGATATGGTATCATACCGTATCAAATTTTTTGATAAATTTGGTATTTTTCGGTATGATAAGTACGGTATACTGGTATTTTTGGTATTTGCTCCACCCTTAATTAGGACACTATGAGTAATGATCTTTATTTCTTTTTAATTCTTTATTAATTTATGTTTGAATTTGTGGTTTTAGTTCTATTATATATTTGTGTTGTTAGTTTGTGGATTGAAAAAATATGATTTAATAGTAGTAAAATAGTGATTATAGTATAATTTTTTAAATTATTATTTCAAAAAATTGGGTCGTGCTGGGCTCAATTTTTACAGGCCCGACTAAAAATTGGTCGGCCCATTTGCCAGCTCTAACCTGTGTGACTCCAATTTTCGGTGGACTTTGGGCTTCAATTTTAGGCGACCATTCCCGAAGGTTTCTCCATTAATTTTGGGCTAGCAATGGGTCGAGGTAATGGAACAGAGGAAGCGCGGAGGTGGCTTTTTCGGTGAGCTTCTGTGACTTCCAGGCGTGACGACGGCTTGGCAGTGAACGACTCAATTGCGCTTGCGACGAACAGGGCAGGTGGCTTCTTGCCATGGATTCCGGCAATGTAATGGTGGACGTCGATGGCTGGGCCTTTTTTCGAGAACAGGGGGCGAAGGTTGCTATGCTTTCAGCACTGAGACGCGGTGAGGACGGCGGCACGGGGGTTTCATCTTCTCAGATTCCGACGGCTTCGAATTTCCAGGTGGCATTTGTCGACTTACTCCGGCGCGGCAGGCTATTGCTTCGATGATGGTCCAGCAAGGCTACTGGATTCCGGCAACAGGAAACAGAGACGAAGGCTTCCATGGACAGTAGTGAGGCTTCAACATTATGGATGCTTTAATTTCGGTGGAGATGGAGTGATGTTGAACAAGCCACGTTTCCCTCTTCTTTCACTAGTTAATTGGGGAGCGGATCCTCTACTGGGCTAATAAACCAGCAAATGGTGCTAGGCTTTAAACGACGACGTTTGTTTCATTCTTTTTCTCTAGCAAATGGACTGATTCAGTTTCTTTTTTTTTTCTATTTTTTTAAGTCAACCAATATATATTTTTAAATTCTAACTTCCCACGTTAAACTCTAACTTCTTACCTCCTCAATAAATTCAAAGTGATAATTCATTTATTATATAAATAATTTTAATTTATAAAATAAATAAATGGGATAAGTTTCTAAAAAAAAGAATTTAATTTTTTTCTCCATTTTTTTAGGTCAACCAACAGATATGATATTTCAAACTCTAATTTCCCACGTTAAACTCTAACTTCTCACGTTCTCACTAAACTCAAAGTGATAATTCATTTATTATATAAATAATTTAAATTTATAAAATAAACAAATGGGACAAGTTTCCAGAAAAAAATTTAAATTTTTTTCTCCATTTTTTTAGGTCAATCAACAGATGATATATATTTTAAACTCTAATTTACCACGTTAAACTCTAACTTCCCACGTTCTTACTAAACTCAAAGTGATAATTCATTTATTATATAAATAATTTTAATTTATAAAATAAACAAATGAGACAAGTTTCCAGAAAAACAAAACTCAACTGGCATATACCACCAAAAGTGATAATTCATTTATTATATAAATAATTTTAATTTATAAAATAAACAAATAGGACAAGTTTCCAGGAAAACAAAATTAAATTAAAAAAAATTTAACAGCATCGTTTAAAGTCCCAACACTATTTAACCTAAAAATATAGAAAAAAAATAGAGAAAAAAAATATATTGGTTGACCTAAAAAAATGGAGAAAAAAAAAGAAAAGAAATTGAATTAGCCTATTTACGGGAGAAAATGAATGAAATAAACGGTGTCGTTTAAAGCCCAGCATCATTTGCTGGTTTATTAGCCCAGCAGAGGATCCACTCCCAGTTAATTGATGTGGGCCATTTCATTTTCAATTCATTCCAGCTAATAATTCACGTGAAGACCTCCTATTTTATTTGACTTCTTCCAGCACAAATGTATTTAGGGGTGAACACTGTTTGATTTTAACCGAAAAACCGAACCGAACCGAATCGAAATAAGAATTTGGTTCGGTTAATTTGGTATTCGGTTCGGTTTTAGTTTTAAATATTTAAAATTTTGATTTTCAATTTTTAAGATAAAAAAACCGAAAACCGAACCGAATTTAAGCATATATATATATACATAATTATATATGTATAAACTATTACTAATATATATAAATAAATTAAATAAATATTATATTACATAAATATAATTACATTACATATAGATAAAAAAGCTCTAATCCTCAAATCAGTAAGTTACCACTTCCAAATTCCATCCCTCACTCTCATGGTCACGACGCCTCACTTCCAGAAATTCCCTCCCTCACCTCACGCCGCTCACCCCATTCCCATCCATCGCCGTCCGCCTAAGCTCACGGCGGGCGGCCACCAAGTCACCACTTCCCCTCTCCCTATTTTTACACACACAATTTTGACTAGTGATATTTCGGTTAATATGGTTTTGAACCGAAATCGAACCGAAAATTTTGGTTTTTTTTGTTTTTAGTGTATATGGTTCTGTTTCAGTTTCTAATAATAATAAATTCGATTAGGTCGGTCTTGGTGATTTGGTTCAGTTCGGTAACCGAACCGAGCCATGCTCACCCCTAAATGTATCAAACCAATTTAATTAAGAATTTTGGTTTACATCCTTGGGCCTCCCTTTTGCTTTCCAATTGGGCCAAACAAATTGACATATATTTTGGGCCTCAATTGTCATCAATTATAGATCACTAATTATTACAATTAGTGAACCCATTTCTCCTACAAAAATTAGCAAAAATCATATATTTCTCATTTTAAGCAAAAAATAAACAATATTGAGCAAATAAAGCATGAAATTAAAATAAAAATAGACAATAAAAGCTCACTAAATTCATGCAATTTTCACCCGAATCAGACGCCACTTCTCTACCACGCCTCCTCACGCTCTGAAATTCGCTATTCACTCTACAATTCCAAGAAACCTCCACCGTCGAAGATGATTACTTACTGTTGCCTATCACTGCGAACCGTCTAAAGCTCCACCATTCGCGCCGAAGCCTTGAAGCTCTACAACATAACTGTTGCCACCAATCCATTGCAACCTCTGATTCCCGACATATGGAAACTGACCTCCACATGTCGAAATTGATAACAACCTTCACCGACAACCACAACACCACCGCGAGAAGTCCGACTGGAGAAGTCAGCCTCTGTTCGCACACCTCGGTCGCTAGAAAGCAGCAATCAAACTCGCCGGAAGAAAAATCCAAGCTACCGCCTTCTTGCTGGTAATTGAGGAAAATATATTTAGGCCAAGTTTTTTTTTAATTTGTCAAGCCCAATATATAAAAATAACAATTAGGCTCATTTGAGATTTTTTTTTCATTATATATAGGGGGGCAGTAGTTTTCGGAGGAAAGAGTAGATAACTTGGTAGATTAGTAGATATTAGTAGAGTTAGGGCTTTACTTTTGAGACAATTTAAATTTCTTTTCTTTGTGGATTTCTTTTACACTTATGGTGATATCTCGTCTTTTACTTTTGCAATTTCAGTTTTTTTTTTTAATTTATAGCTTTAATAATCGTCATCTCATTTGTTTATCTTATTGGCTTTCTAGGACTAGTTATGCACTAATTTCTTAATACTGCGAATATGTGAAATTAGGAGAAACCCTATTCGGGGTAGGAAAATAGATGTGTTGTGAATTTTTTTCCCGTGATTTATATTTCATGATTGTGTTTTGTTGAGTAAAAATTACATGCAATATTCTTTAACCTTGATTGTGTGTATTTAATTCATGCCTACGATCATTGGATGAATTGAATATCACAAGAAAAGTATGGGTGAGTATGTGAATTTTGAATCAAATCAGTGTTTAGATGTCCGACCAAGAGACTAGGTTCTTAGATTAACCGATCTTGAACACTATTGTCTATAATAGTGAGGGACGAATAAGTTAGACTTAGTACCCATGTTGGAACAGAATAATTAATTCACCACCATTGGAGATTTAATTTGTCTTGATGACTCAAATGAGGTGTCTGGAGGGGCTCAACCTGATGGGGAGATGATAGGTAACAGCGTAGTTATTTTGTCTATAAAATATATGCATATAGTACTGGTGGCTCTATATAAGTGAATTAAAATACATAGTGCGTTTGTTAAAGTACCTACGAATAGGGGGATTCCTAATGAATCATATTCGGAGTATACATTCTCACCCTTGCACTTGCATAGTTTTAGATTGTGTTTATTTATTTATTTATCTATTTTGTTGTATGATTGTTAGAGTTTAGGAAAACCAATCCCCCTTGCATTTTTAATTCATAGTTAGGATTTTATTTTTCTTAAACTCAATCAATAAACAACCGATTCACTCCTAGTTTTACCTCATGTGGGTTCGATACTACTTGTCCCTATACTTGCTTATACTACACGATCTCTTCCTTTTGAGGGGTTGAATTTTATAAATTTGCAAAATATTAGTTCAAGTCATGTATCTTATTGTCTTAATATGTATTTTTGTAGCCCGTATTCTTAAATAATGTTACATATTCTTCCCTCATATCATAAGTAAGTAGATGATTGCCTATTTTAATTGTAGATCGATGATCCCACTCTCACAATTCCAAATCGAAAGAGAATACTTTTTGAAGGATTTTTATTTTTCTTAAACTCAATCAATAAACAAAGGATTCACTCCTAGTTTTACCTCCTGTGGGTTCGATACTACTTGTCCCTAAACTTGCTTATACTACACGATCTCTTCCTTTTGAGGGGTTGAATTTTATAAATTTGCAAAATACTACCTCCGTCCCAGGAAAGTCTGCGGTACTTTCCTGGGCACATGTTTTAAGAAAAAGTGTAATGAGTAGAATGTGTATGGTGGAGATTGTGAGGTAAAGATTTTAAAGGTGGAGATGTAAAGGAATATTTCCATTTTGGGAGTATGCAAACTTTTGTGGGACAAACTAAAAAAGAAAGTGTGCAAACTTTTGTGGGACAGTGGTAGTATTAGTTCAAGTCATGTATCTTGTTGTCTTAATATGTATTTTTGTAGCCCGTATTCTTAAATAATGTTACTTATTCTTCCCTCATATCATAAGTAGGTAGATGATTGCCTATTTTAATTGTAGATCGATGATCCCACTCTCACAATTCCAAATAGAAAGAGAATATTTTTTGAAGTTGGAAATGGAATGAGATAAATTAAAGTATCAATTGGAGTGTAAGATGAAAAATTGATCATTTCCAATCTGAAAGGCTAGATAGGATAAAAAATTAGCTGGCTGATATGAAAGAAATTCATTTTGAACTTTATTGTAGCAACAGTTTGAGAACAAGTGGAAAAATAAAATTTTGGAAGATCTTCGAAAAGAGAATCATGATCTTTGGAGAAAGAATCTGTTTTATTTTTATTTCCTTTTTTTTCTTCTATAGTACTGACATGACCACACTTAACACACACAAACATACGACAATTCTAAATAACATTCGACCTGAAAATCGGCTATAATTTTTTTCAACATACGACATAATACTATATCAAACTCGACAACCTGTTTACA